>KN727400.1:0-12787 GCA_000816745.1 Ancylostoma duodenale
GGGGGGGAGGGAGTGCCTCGTGATGTGGGGTCCACCCCATGTACAACTGGGGGTGAACCCATTTCCACCTGCACTCAACCCCAACGATTGCCTGAGATGTCCGATGGCTCTCCTACACAGCTGATGATGGGTCTAAGTTTGAAAACGAGGGAATAGTAGATATTGGATCGTCAATGGACTAAAGCTTGTACAGTGCGTTTCATAATTATAGGGTTACCCCAATTTTTGCTGTAGCGAGCTTCATCGTGAACCAATCGATCTGATTTTCTCTCCATTAGATTCAGGATGTGAAGTGACCTCTAGACGCCTACTCTTCATCAGCATCATCGATGTATGAGATTTTTATAGAGAAAAATAGAAAAATCAGTGTTTCAAAATTATAGGAACACTTGGACTTGATTAAACGATTTACTCAGAAGGCGGGAACTAACAGTGCAATTGTTACCAGTGGGTTATTCCCTATTCAGTTCTAGTCCAAACTTCCTATTCTCCACACTGGTGAGGGGGTTCCAGATGAGGTCCGGCACAACATTGATCTTAGTTTCTTGAACTGTCCTTTTAAATTTTTCAGCATAAAAATTCTAGCTCCATTGAGCATGCCTCTATCTAGAATTTGTGTTAGGAACATTTTACGCTAGAAGTGAGTGTTCAGAAGCATTTTCCAGGTATAACAGTTACATGACGTCGAGTTTGTGCCAGTTTTTCCGTCCTCTGGTAGTCTGACTCACAGGGTTGACTGCACTTTCCTTAACCTAAACAAAATTTGTCAGAGGTAACATCTAAGATGTGGTGTTAAATGATCAAACAGGATTTGTTGAATGTCAAAACTCTAGATTCTAAATGGTAGAAAGGGAACGAACAGCCTACGAGTGCACGAAATGCGATCGCCACTGCACACAGTCGCTTCTTAAACTTCATCATACAAAGAAGACATATTTATGCCTTTAAATCTTCAATATAGCCTCATTTCTTTTCGATTCGACCAAATTCTCCTTTACTCATCGGAAGTGGTTGTCATTCTGGAGGAAAGAATTATTAGGTTGGTCCAAAAGTTTTGCATCTAATTTCATACTTTTTTCAAAGAATCTCAAGTTCACTATGAATAGATATCAATGAACAAAATAATTACCTTCATGATCCATGAGATATGGCCAACGCTTCACTAGAGCTTCAGCTCCAGAAGTCAAGAACTTTGGCAGCTGTGAGTCTAAGAAGCTTGAAATCTCACTTTTCGGATGGGTCTGATCATTGAATTTCTTTTCTCGCAGATGCAGCTTGAGGGCTCCGAGCAAGTGGTATTGAGACGGGGATAAGTCAGGAGAATAAGCTGAGTGTGGTTGAATTTCCCAACCCAGTTCGGCAATTTTTTGGCGGGTAAGTTTTGCTATGTCCGCCTTGTTCAGTGTCATGAAGTAGAGCAACATTGTAAATTCTTCTCCGCTCAAGGCGAGTTGCGTCTGCCATCTTCTGCAGTTGAGAAGGGTAGACTCACACAGTCACAGTGGCCCAGGTGTCAGCAGCTCTCGCTACAGCATCCCTCGGGATTCCACCAATAACCCAGAAAAACCTTCTTTTGTGCACTTCGCTTTTCGACTGTTTTGGAGATGGTTACCCACGCGCGGGTCAACTTTTCTCTCGTGTATGGTTACTTACAGCACCCAACTCTCATTTCCAGTAACGAGTTGGAGGAGAAAGCTCCTCGTGTGTGGACGCAGCAGCAAAGACTGCACCCACTCAATCTTGCAAGGCACTAAGTTTGAGGGCGCCCCAACCCATCATCAGTTTTCTGTAACCCAGCGCTTCGAGATGTCTGGCGATTATTGTACGGCCGCAGCCAGGTGTATCCTACAGTTTACGAGTAGTGTCATTTCGATTCAAAGTCTGTAGAATTCTAGATCATAGGAAATATCTTGGTGCAGAACTTTCGGACCAAACTAATAGTTTTTCAAGATGGTGCATGGGAAGCGAAGATCGCTTGTTCGAGGATGTCATATCGTGCACGGCGTAAGTTCTTCTACGTCTTCGTATCAATTAGAATTCAACGTTGTGACATTCTGCAAACCCTGTTTGATGATTTAATACTACATCTGAGATGTTACCTCTGACAAAAGTTTGTTTTGGTTAAGGAAAGTGCAGTCAACCCTGTGAGTCAGACTACCAGAACACGGAAAAGCTGCCACAAACTCGACGTCTTGTACCTGTTGTACTTGAAAAATGCTTCTGAACACTCATTTCTAGCGTAAACTGTTCCTAGCACAAATTCTAAAAGGAAGGCATGCTCAATGGAGCTAGAATTTTTATGCTGAAAAATTTAAAAGGACAGTTCAAGAAACTAAGATCAATGTTGTGCCGAACCTCATCTGGAACCTCCTCACCAGTCTGGAGAATAGGAAGTTTGGACTAGTACTTAATAGGCAATAACTCACTGGTAAGAATTGCACTGTTAGTTCCCGCCTTCTGAGTAAATCGTTTAATCAAGTCCAAGTGTTCCTATAATTTTGAAACACTGATTTTTCTATCTTTCTCTATAAAAATCTTATACATCGATGATGCTAATGAAGAGTAGGCAGCTAGAGGTGACTTCACATCCTGAATCTAATGGAGAAAAAATCAGATCGATTGGTTCACGATGAAGCTCGCTACAGCAAAAATTCGGGTGTCCCTATAATTATGAAACGCATTGTATGTTTTGATAAGGAGACAGAGTACGGACATTAATTCATAGGTAAGCAGTGAGATTTGGGTGTAGTCAAGCTAATTCTGCTTCCCTGATAACGTCTACCGTGCGGCAGATTCAAATAATAGTTTGTCCGGAAAGGTAATCAAGGTATTTCATGTACATGGCGAGTCAGATATTCGTGTTCATCCATGATTTTCAAAGCTTTGTTTTTATGCAGACTGAGGCTGGGAAAGAGAGAAAGCTATGATAGCGCGATAGCCTACGTTTGCACGTAAGCAAATAAAAATGGTAATAAAATGGTAATAAAATAAAAACGAAAATTGCCGAGCTATGGTGTTGGGCCGCTTGACATACTATTATTTAACTTGACCTCTTCTGGTGTCTGATTTGAAAGTAAGCTTTGAAATGTCTAATTTACATCACTTGCGTTCAAAAATTAATAGATTAACACAATTGCGACAATGTGCTCAACCGGTTGACACGCATGGTGCGACGTGTGGGACCGCGTGCATTACCGGTTGAGCACAAACGCATGCCTAAAGGCAGTGTGTTACCTCGGTTCATGGGCCGTATATATTAGCATATACTAGACCTTCTCGTCACGCTGATTCCAATAATGTAGGTCGTAATGTACAAATGTAACAGGAACCCCTTCTTCGGAGGGTCCGAAGGTGCAGTTTACGGACCACTTGGGTGGAGCGGTCCGTGAGTGTGCTGGCTGCCCGCCACGGTTGCAGCGTTGGCAACACGTCTCGACGTGTCCGATCAATAAGATCAACGGCTCTACGCGTCCACTCGGCTTGACAAACTGTTCCAAATCCGGTCCAGAAAAACGTCTAGAGAATGGTCTAAAGCCCGATTCGTATGTTTTATGTATACCGCAGGATTCGTTTTAGTTTTACAACTCGATTGTGTTTCTGCGCTACCTTCATTGGTCAGACCATCTTTTCCAGAGTTCATTTTCTCCCATAAACTTCACGAACGCTGAAAAACAGGGTGAAAACCCCTCTCCGCCCACAAAACAGCTGACAAAAAAGGCAGCTGTATCGACTTTTTTTGGATCGGTCCGCATCGAACAGATCACGCAACTCGGCCCAACCTGTTCGAAAGCGATGAGCTGAGGGGTTCCAGAAAATAGGGATTTCGACGGTTTCGACAGTTTTCAGCATTGAAACAGGGTTATGCGCATCCTATTACCCCAAATTGTACGGAAATATCGAGGTCGAAAAAAAATCTGTCCGGAGACTTTTGGCGCACACTGCAGTTAAACGTGGTTGAGTAAGTTGTTGCAAGATATTTAAGAACAAGGAGGAAAAGCAGGGGGAGTTTGTAATGAACTTCTTTTTGTTCTGTAGTTTTACTGAGATTTCTGGGAGCCCTGCTCAAGGGAAGTCCATTCTCGAATTTTCGATTCTGAGTTGATGTATTATGAGTGAGTTTATGTGTGAAGAGCTGCCAGCAAATCGCTTCCTTTTCGAGAATATATGTAAAAATAAGAGGATGAACACATGAACGCCTTATTTGCCAGTTGGAGTTGGGATCCCACTGCCGTTGCCATATCTCAATGAATACATTTCAAAACAACTTAACAATTTTGTGAGGAGTCCTGGACTTTTAGTGCTACTAAGACTGCCCGCCTACCTTCATGTACAGTAAGAACGTTCAGCCTTAAATTAGACTTTTATGGTATTTTTGAGAAGAATTTTGTGAATGTCTCCGACAATCCACAGTGCCTATGTCTACAAGGCCTTTATCCCTTGGCGTAATATTTGCCTATCCATGGTGACATATCCACGGAAAAATTACAAATTATTGGCAGATCGCTTCAAATTGGAGAGGAGGTCGTTGTAACTTCGGTGATCTTAGTTGTAATTCCATAGGTATACCTACTGCTACTACTTTTGGCCACCCAGGTTAACCCTGAGGACATGCGATAATGACTCAAACCAGTGTACTTCCACATAATGACTAATTACAGGGCATCGAACAACGTCGTATCGCTTCCGGTAGATGAGAAATATGCGCGTCAATTTTCCGCTGAGGTAGATGTAACGTTGGTGGGGGAACACGTTCAAGTAGCCTAACTTGGATTCTGGTTCATACCAAAGCTCAGAGCGATAGGTACAGTTTTAGCAACATTATACTACCTTTTTACGAACAACACAGGAGAAATGAAGAAAGGAGCAGAAGTGCCTTTTTTTGAGGACCACTTTTTTGAAGACATAAAACCCATTGTTGTTGCAAGCAGAACCATACAACTCGGTACAATACAGATGTGGAACAGCGTGGCTGAGCAGTAATGGACTCCAGTGGATTTTTATGTCCATTTTTCCAGTATTGTTTCGTGATCCTACTGAAAGTTTGATGGAAAACAGATTTTGAGGCATTCCCCCTGTCTCAGCCTTTTTTCGAGAATCTTAGCATTATTTGCAGCATCAGGTTTATTCCTCAAAGCAATAGAGAGGGCCTCAAAAAACAATAAGGACCGAATCTTCGAATACATTTGAACACCGAGTAAATTAGACATAAGGCGGATTTGTAGTACGAGGTCTCTTATTCATTTATTTATTTAGTTATTTGATTATTTATTTATCTATTTATTTATTTATTTATTCATTTATTTACTTATTTATTTGTCCAATATATCAAAAAAGTGATGTACCACAATACAACAGTAATGTGTGCTCGTAAATAGACATACAGTAAGCGTACTCCATAAGTGTGTGGGTAAAAATTAAACATAACTGGATAATATTAGAAGATGAGCATGGCTTCTTCACCTAATGACACTTAAGGGCAGAGGAAATTCTATAGAAAGACAAGACACCACATTATACGAAGGTCTTGCGAAGAAAAAAAAAAAGAAAAAGAGCAAACAACTTGACTACCACAATTTTGAGGAAAAAGCCATGCAAAAACCAGTAATATTCACCTTTCATAGTGAATAGTAGCAGCAAGTAGTGCCACTCATTCTTGTGCTCAATGAAAGAGTGATGAGCGCAAAACGTGAGGTCCATGCTCGAGTGAAGCGATGAAGTTCAAAATCATTTTGCTGTCCATCCTCATCATAACGCCTCTTTTTGCAACCTCTTCCAATGCGACTCGATTGTGAACTGCATGCTATAGCTGCCAAAAAAGCTGTCAACAATCCTATATTAATACGAGGTGTTCATCTGTATTCCGCGGGAAAACTGGTGTTTAGAAAGAAAATCTACAGAAACTGGTCTAGTGGGAAAGGTCGGAGCAGAGGGTCTTGCGCGCAATTTTATACTGATTCTACGAAAACGGGTGAATCGTGCCGCAGTAGGAGGTCCGAGATTTAGTAATGCTCCTGCTGTCTTCTATGTGTTCGTAGAGGTGGTTTGTGTGCCTAATTTCCAAAGTGATGTTCTTCGTGTGGCTTATTATTTCACTTCTAGTAAATTTTTCTACGAAAACTTCCTAATAAAAAACACTAAATGTCCAGAAATGTCACGGGTCTGAGTTGTAAATCTCAGGCAAAACGTCGGAATGATCGCAGCAGAAAGAGGTCTCGATCACGTGACTAAGAGGCGAAAGACGCAGATGCAAAAGATTCAGATGGACCGCAGCAAAAAGTTTTTCACAGTCATTTTTGCGTCCGGGTACCACCATGTGGTGGTCTCACTAGAGTAAGCTGGTTGTGTAGCACTTTTACGCGAAACGGGTGCGCATCACTCTAGCAATTCGAAGGAAGGACCGCAGCAGAAAACTCGGAAAGTCACCGGCCATTTCTTTCGGTTTTCTGCTGTGGTACTGAATAATTGTATGAGATACTCAATTTCGGTACCACTAAGCGTTTGGCGTAGAAGAGTCAAGTCTTCGCATAGAAACTATATGTACATAGAACTATGTATACACTACAGTAGACTATACATATAATACGCTATATTAGAACTATACATAGAACCCATAAATCCTAAATCCATGGACCCAATATATACAATTCCCACGTCAACATCTCTTTTTTTCACCGTTTATCCCAGGAATTGCTCTACCTCAGCACGTTATTGATATTTCCACATTTCCTAGAGGTGGTTTCAATGTTTGCCACATTTTTTCGATGTATACAATAGATATGTATGTAGGTAAAAACATCGGTGCCTCGTGGTCATTCCTAGACCCCCCCCCCCTCCATCCGCTTGACAGTGAGAGAGCCATAGCGAAGACATATGGCCATTGACGTCCGAACCTCATGGGTACCTAACAAGTCAGGCGTCAACTCACATTAGAACAAGTGCCACAAGGGAAATGTTCTGGATCATGTGCATAATGGAGTGGAATCAATGAGACCATTTAGCTTCGAAACAATTGTATAAATGCATTCACAAGAGCTTTGAATAGGTAACATAGTCAATACTTGACGTGACTTCTGCTGGTCGGTCTTTATAGTCACGTATTCATACCGTAATGTCACTATTGTGATCAGCTCATTTTACAATAGTTTCTGTAGGTCGTGTGTGCTTTAAAAAGACTAATGCTATGACGCTCATTAAGTATTCGTCGGGGAAAAAGAAAGAAGAAAGAAAGGTGGAAGAAGCGCTCGGCATGAGCAGCTTAACAAATTTTGAATCTTTTCTGGATCATATAGACTGGAAAAAATAAAATGGAAAAACCTTGTAGTAGTTCACTTCTCTTCGAATCAATTTTGAACACACTACATCATTGAAATATGTAATTATCAAATACTACCTTTTGGGCAACATAACCTTTGAAGGAATGCAGCGAAAGAATTTTTCACTGAGGGTCCTATTCAGAAGGTCTAACAATCCCACAAAAATTAGCAAGAAGAATTTAAAAAAAAAGAGCGAATGAGAAAGACCCTAATTGTTGTCACGGGTAGATGAAAAAATGAAAATGTGAAATCATGTTTTTAAAGCAGCATTTCCACACTTCAGTAGGAAGAGTTTTGACATGATGTTGATTCTGTCAGATTCACTATTATAAAAACTTAATTTTGCTACATTAGTTATCGTTTCAAAGCTTTAAACTAAGGCAGAACTCAAAGCATCTATGAAATCCTTGCTGAAAGAACAAGGAAGGCAATGAAAAAAGTCTCACCTGGGCCCGTCGGCATCTCTTGGATAATGTTCGTAGCAATGTATGAATATGCCTAGGCAAATCACCGGAAGACTATTATACGGAGACAGCGATACGCAGGCATTAGCCCTCCTCCAGCAGAAGCAGAAGGTTTATCAACACACAGCTACTTCCAAGGGGTTGAAGAGTCGGCGACAAGGGCAGAAATGCTGTGAAAACGAGGAAACGAGGTTAATAAGGTGACTACAGTAGGGAATTTCAAGAAATAGCTGTAAAAAACTCAATTCTAAGATGTGCTCAAATTCTTACTTTAAAAAGCAAGGAAACAATGTTTTTAAAAAAAGTTACTTTCCGGATAGAAGTTCTGGAATCTACTGTCGCGGTCACACTTGCATGTATTTCCTCTACTGAGAACGACACAGGATTTTTCATTTCTCCTACACCCTCTTCGAGGCAAAATATTGCATCAAAACTGATGTGGAAAAAGTAAAAGAAGCTTGCTGCTCTGGAGCTCTAGAGCGGTTTCCAGAAATTTTGGTAAAATTCGTCCATTTCAGCCACATTTCCATGATTCTCTTCATCTCTGGACGTCTTGTATGATAAAAATGACATACCTTTGTTGGACGGCACCGAAAGAAGATCATTCCCAAGAGGAAACACTGCTTTCTTCATCACTGCAGCTGAATCTCTCGAAATCTAGGTGATGGCGCCAACGTAGCCGACAAAAAACAGCTCAGATTTGACATTTGGTCGGTGGGCGTAGTCGGCCATTTCCGGTAAGGGAGCTGAGGCATCATTAAGTTGAACACTGACACTTAACCACTTTATACAAACAAGTAGTATATGGAATGATGTGGGTTATTCGGGTAAGAAGAAGGAAATAATGACAAACACAAATATGAAATTTCTTTACATTTGGAAAGTTTTCCAGCTGCTGTATTCCATGGTAGTGAATATCAGGAACTTTATCGTCGTACATAGAACAAGGAATCCCCGGTTTCAGTGATTCACTGTTCTGAAAATTTTGATATTATCCGAAAGGGCGATAGAGGGCACGTATGCGCTTCTATGAAAAGGTGTGGATATTAAAATGTTAGAAAAAGACCGGTCTGGAAAATGGAAAATATGGAAAATTCGTCTACTTGGCATTTGACTAAATTCTGAAAGGTGGGAACAGCAGCGGAATCGCACCCGGATACTTTTCACACACTTAGAGAAAGTGCGCTTCGCCACATTATTAAGTACATCCATTTATTTTTGAGGAATGGATCCTTAATCCACTCCTCGAAAATATCCTTGAACTCGGTGAGTGAACAAAATTGGAATAGAAATCTAAATTATTGCAAGTCAAATCCTCAACCGCTCTCATACCTTGACCGCTATGTATGTTTTACATAAATTCGCTGTGTAGCCCAGATTGGCCGCTATGAGATCACCAGTTTTTCAATACATTTTTCTTGGTGGAGAAGTATCAAAAACCGCGTCGAGTTCAAAATATGAGAGTGGCTTTGTCTCACGCGCAGTAGCATCGTTCTAGAGCACATTCTCGCCTCCCGAGGCTGAAATGACATGCTTTTTGAAATGCTTTTTTCCTCGTCGTCCTCCCATTTACTACCCTCCTTGGGCAAATTTGGTGGTTTTTTCCACTTGTGTCAGTTTTTTTATTCATTCAGCCACCACGCTTGAAAGTTTTCCAATTTTTTAAGCATAGGAGTTAAGATTGTCTAGGTATTAGCACTATAAGGTTCCATCGGTAGTGTCAGTGCTATCATATTCTCAACTCTGTGGGAGTGGAACAATTGGCTTGCGCCACAAATATGAGACTGATGCGAACGCAAAAGGCTTAACACCTGTACGATTCTCATGATTTTCACCGAAAAGGCAACCTCTTTGTCCTGTATTACAGCAGCAAGAGTTATTTGAAGTTTTGCTATCGATCCTGATCTACTATATTATTTTCTGTCGTCGCTTTCGTCCCTTATTTCTCCGATTTCCTCTCAACCATTATCCCCGGTGAAACGGATTTTATCTACGTTATTAGATGTCTGCTTCACGAAATAGAGCAGACATGTTTTAGCTTACACGGAGCACCAGATAGACTCAACCGACGATCCTAGCATTTTAACAGAGCCTGGGTACAGCAAGGAATCTGCCGAGCTGTGATGAGATGCGGTGCATGCTTGCGTGCTATCGAATCAGCTCATAAAGTTTAGACGTCAGACATGGATGGCAGAGTTAAGCAAAAATCACAACAGGTAACACTTTTTTCTCTCCATCTTTGTGCCCTCCCCAGCAGAAGAACTAAAGCAATAAGTATGCAGAAAACAAGAAAGATAGGAACGTTCTCCTGCCGTCTCTGCCTCTCTACTCGCTCTCACAATTGACGGCGATGGAATTTCGGGAAACCTGAGGACATGCATCATTGAGATCATCCAGGGTGAACGTGACAACACACAAGTTTGCCCATCGCTGAGATACTCGTCAACAAGTTTACCCTGTGTAACTTCAATAATGCATCCAAGCCCTGAGAGTAAGTCTAACTACATAGTTGCAACCCTAAATTCCACTTCACAAAAGATGAAAACCCATGGGCGAACTCTGGAGGCGTTTCTTTCTTGTGTCCACGAACGGTTCTGAAGTGAGCACATTTCCTCCGCTCCAGAACTGCTCTAACAACGCGATTCAAACATTTCTGGGTAATATGCGTACACGTCAAGGAGAAATGATATCAGCTTTTATCCACAAATGATTAGGAAACGACTCAGCGATGGTAACACTAGCCAACACATAACGTCAACTTCAGCATACCCTGTAAAACAAATCGGATCTCACACGGAGGTACTGGGGAAAGTAACGAGTAAATCACAATCAAACGACCAGATACAACAAAACGATGCGCAGATAGAAATTTCCTGGACATCTCAAAATTTCAAGGAATGTTAAAGCTTGTCATATTCACGGGGACATCAGTCTTTTTCTTATTCATCACCAGGGTCGATGAGTATCGAAGTTGTCACTGGCTGAAAGTGAACGCAGATGGCGGAAGGCGTGCTTTCAGTCGTTCAAACACAGGTACTGTCCTTGACCGCATCTTCAGTAGGATCTGTTCGTTCAAGTGGAAGGAGGAGAACTCGAGATCGGGTCTGAAAGTGCAGAAACACTAGGCAACGAGTCTTAGCTTTCCATGTTTTTATGTCCATGAGCAAACTTCAAGCATATGTATAAGTCTATACCGACCTTTTTTCAGCAGGTACATATTAGGGTTAAATATCGCTCTTCTCTTAACACTCAATGTCTCAGGGTCGAATGTTAAGCTATGTGCGTAATTTTATAATACACATAAAAACAAATTTAGGACACGGTAAATAAAAACTAGGCTTTCTCAGGGAGATCAAGGACCCCAGAATAAATAAATAGTTGCAAGAACACCATAGTTTACTACCGCGAATAATATCGTCAATTCCAGAAACCGTAGTTCTTCCAGGTACTACATATGTAGACTAAATGCAAAATGAAGGACTTCACTTGACGCGTGATAGTTACCTTTACCATGCTTGACGAGAGGTAAACCTACAGTAACTTGGCAGCATTGACCCTTCACCTTGGTACATGTGGAACCACATCCGAAGAGCAAGACTTTTCAAATTGACAGTAAATTCGGCACGTGGAATCCTAGCTACAGCGAAAGAAATAAGGATCGCATAAACGTGGACCAGCAAGCTTACTGCGAACATTTTTCATTTTTCCATAGTTTTTCTCAATATCATTTTGAGAAATTCTTGAATTCGCCCTGAAAATATTCAGGTATTGATTTTTCGTTCACCAAACCATTCTCCCCACTCCTTTTCTTTTCTTTTTCCAGCCCTATTCAAAGAACTAATAAACAAAAGAAGATTATGTCATTATTAGTGCTGGAGATTTTGAAGAAGCTCATACCTGGTGTTGATTCTATGAAAAGTCAATGTCCGGATAAGAAATTAATGAAGGTTGTCCCTTAACAATCTTTCGCTCCCATGATTGTCTCCATTACATTACCACTCAATGTTCAACTTTATCACACACTCAACCTATTCTTTTTTAATCCAGTTCACATAGTTGCAGTTTATAGTTTTTCTCTTGTTCTTTGGTTTCAGCACCTTGACGACGCATCAAATTGAAATGAAAATGAAAATATTGTTGGGACCGAATGTCTCATCAGAGAAGGAGTTCGAATGAATACCATGAAAAGTTCTCACGTAAGAATAAGTTGTAGATCTCCCGAGTACTTTTCACATATTCAATGTTTCAAATCTCATTCGAAATCGAATGTCTATTCCAGTTTCAATTCTAATATTTTATCGGGTCGTTGGGATCACCTTGATTACTTTTAGACGGACATGGGCGAAAACTACAAAAACTTTCCAACAATACACCCAGAAGTACACGTATGCAGATATCCCTTTGTCCACAACTTCCGCAATGAAATCTTTTGGATATCGATCCGAGGCGCTCTTTCTTCCAGAGATTTCCTCTCACCTTGCCTGGATGTTAATGCATCGCGAGGTGAGGTGCGAGGACTCCGGACGCGCTGTGCGGTGTTACGTGAAATCGCCACCGATAATAGACGCGATTATGTGGTCGGTGTTGGAATGTGAAGCGGTTCAGAAAACATAACAACGAGTAAGGAAACTAGGGAGCCGTGGAGGAGGAAGAAAATCTCTGAGGATTCGTGAAAGGGAAATAAATGTAAGGCCAATGGGGTTTAGGAGCTTCCAAAGTGTTAGGGTAATAACGACAAGTATATTATTGCTCGAATAAGAACCGACTGAATTAAGTTGATTCCTTGAATAATTGAGGAGCGCGCCTAAAAAATAGGATTTCCTAAAAAAAGAGAAAACCCTTCTTTCTAATCCTTCAAGTATGTGTGGGACTTTCCTTCCAGCAGCTCTACTTTTCAAAATCAAATCTCTTTTTTTTAATTCCAATCTTTCAATTTTCTTTCAAATTTGAAATGAGTATTTGAACAATGAATATATCTAATACATTATTCGGTCAACGCACTAATGACAA
>KN727401.1:5450-21416 GCA_000816745.1 Ancylostoma duodenale
TCTTTCTTTTCAGAAGGTTGATCCCTTACTCGAGCAGAGGCGTGCCGATTTAGTCCACACAGCATGTTTGCAGCTGGATAAGGGAAATCTCGTGAAGTATGACAAGAAGAGTGGTCTTATTCAGGTCGGTATTACGGTCTTCACGAATTTTCGTTTGTAGTAGTTACTTAGTCTAAGTATTAGTGTTTTTCACAACTTTATTTTGTTTCGCGTTCATTCTTTTTAATTCGATTACTTTGTTTTAAGGCAACTGAACTGGGACGCATAGCTTCTCACTATTATTGTACCTTTGAATCTATGCAAACTTACAATCAGTTGTTGAAGCCGACATCAACAGAGATCGATCTGTTCCGTATATTCTCCCTTTCAAGTGAATTCAAAAATATTGCGGTACGTCATTATAGCTTCATTATAGCTCGTCTGTTTTCCTTTCGCTGTATGCTGTCGCTTGTTCTTACTGACAGGTTACTGCAACTCTTTTTAGGTTCGTGAGGAGGAAAAGCTTGAGCTTCAGAAGCTCGCTGAACATGTACCAATCCCAATTAAGGAAAGCCTGGATGAGAGTAGTGCGAAGACCAACGTTCTTCTTCAGGTAGATTTTTATTATTTTTGGATTATTTTACCATTAGAATATTCAAATAATGGAGAAGTAAACGAATATGAAGTTCAGTAAAAGTGATTCAACAGATTAATACTCGGAAAGTCTTACATTTCATATCTTTAAGGCTTACATTTCCCAACTGAAATTGGATGGATTTGCCCTCCAGTCTGATATGGTGTTCATCGCGCAGTCAGCTGGGCGTTTGTTCCGTGCCCTATACGAGATCGTTCTTTGGCGAGGATGGGCTGCCTTGGCTTTGGTTTGTAGATCTTCTTTTGAACCATCTTACTAATGTTATCCTTCATTTATTTTAGAAAGTACTCAGCCTATGTAAGATGGTGACTGCTCGCCAGTGGCAGTCTTTGAATCCTCTTCATCAGTTCAAGAAAATACCAACAGAGGTATTATTCTGTAAAAAGCACTCATAGTTCTCTCACTAAATATTTCTTCTGCTCTAGATTGTCCGCAGTATTGATAAGAGGAACTATTCATTCGAGCGGTTGTATGATCTGGATCAGCATCAGCTTGGAGAGCTTATCAGGATGCCGAAGATGGGAAAGCCCTTGTACAAGTTCATAAGACAGGTGCTGTTTAATTTATCATAGTGTTTAATTTAGATTGTTCAATTAAATTTTATCATTTGACAACACACATCAACTAGAAATTTATAGTTCCCCAAACTGGAAATGACAACACTTATCCAGCCAATCACTAGGACTACTCTCCGCATTGAATTAACCATAACACCAGACTTCCAGTGGGATGAGAAGTAAGTGTTCCTACGGTTATCATAACCTGTTGCGTTTCCTTTGTGAGTTTTTCTGTTTTCAAGGGTTCACGGTAGTGCCGAAGGTTTTTGGATATTTGTGGAAGATGTGGATGGCGAGCTTATTCTTCACCATGAGTACTTTTTGCTGAAGCAGTAAGTCCTTTTTTCTATTTAATTTCTTTCGGAATATTCAATTTATTACACATAGAGTATCAACAACATCTCCTAATGGCTTCTTTTAGTTGTTTGGGATTCCGTCATTTGTTTCTTACCTAGGGTTCAGATTCAGTCAATTTTATCCGGGCGTTTTGAGAGATTAAGCATCATGCTTCCAAACCTCGTTTTTGTTCTTAGAAAATTTTGCCCTTTCAAAAGTATTTTCTTACTAAATCCATTGCTAGTGACTTTTTTGAATTTAGCTACTATTCGCAGATACTAGCTAAAAGTTATTCATCTTCACAGGAAATTCTGCACCGAGGAGCATGTTGTGAAGATGTTCGTTCCCGTGTTTGATCCACTACCGCCACTATACTTCGTTCGCATCGTTTCTGACAGATGGCTTGGTTCAGAGACGGTAAATTTGTTCTTTTCTAACTGTCGTCGTTGAATTTTGTAACAAAAAGTTTATTTAGGTACTCCCTATTTCCTTCCGTCATCTTGTTCTTCCTGAGAAGTATCCGCCTCCAACTGAGTTGCTCGACCTACAACCTCTGCCGATATCAGCGCTGAACAACAAAAATTTTGAAGCGGTTTTCCAGACGAAGGATATTAAGATCTTCAACCCTATACAGACTCAAGGTTTGTGAATCACTGGAGTTGGAGGAAGGAGAGGGTAGTTCACGCATTTTAGTTTTCCGAACTGTCTATGAAAGCAACGACAACGTGCTGATTGCTGCTCCCAATGGCTCCGGGAAGACGGCGTGTGCTGAACTGGCCATTCTCCGTCATTTCGATAACAATCCTGATGCAAAATGCGTCTATGTTACTCCAATGGAGGACATGGCTGTTAAGGTGCGTTAATCACTTTTTTGTTTCATGGGTTCACCGTAGTGATTTTTAAAAGGTTTAGGTGCATAACGATTGGCAGGACCGTCTCGGAGTTGCACTTGATCGAACTGTCGTGCTTTTGACTGGTGAACCATCGACAGACCTCAAGCTACTGCAGCGAGGGAAGCTCATTATCGCCACACCTGAAAGGTAAAGGCTTAGATTGTTGCAGCTTCTGCGCTTGCGTATTTTCAGTACTTGAAAAAAGTTTTTTATGAGAAAAAAAAACTTTTCATGTTATCTCACCCACTGTCCGAGAACGTTGGAGATGCTTTGCTATCATTTCCACTCTTTTATTCATTCCACTCTCAACACAATTTTGAACTTTATCATGAATAACTCCCATTTTGCTTCATACTGCCTGAATCATCTATACGTAGACGAGAAGACAGGGATAAATCCTGAATTAGCACTACTTTCTATTTTCACTTCAAACTTTCAGATGGGACAACGTTTCTCGTCGTTGGAAACAGCGAAAGAATGTTCAGGCTGTGAAGCTTTTCGTCGTCGATGATCTGCATATGATTGGAGGAACTATAGGGGTAGAACATCTGAATATTTTCCCTTCATTTCAAGAATTCCATTAGAGTTCCAATACTATTTATTATTTCTAAATACTGGGCATGTGAAACATTTCATTTAGCCTGTTCTGGAGGTGATCTGCTCCCGAATGCGATACATGTCAGCACAGCTGGACACCACCGTACGTATTGTCGGTTTGTCGTCTTCGTTAACGAATGCCCGCGATGTTGGAGCTTGGCTTGGCTGTTCGGCTGCAGCGACTTTCAACTTCCTTCCGAATACTCGACCAGTTCCACTGGAGCTTTACATCCAAGTTCGTTTCGATCACTTTCTTTGAAAACCACTTCCCTTGCATTCGTATTCTGTCGGCACCTTTTTGTCGTGGTTTTGGAGCCATGGAGAAGTTGAATTTGGAAGATTGCCAAGAAATCCACCACTTCCAGGGTTTCAATTTGTCGCACACCGCGTCACGCCTTGCTGCAATGGTTCGTCCTGTGTATCAGGCAATTAGCCGTCATGCAGGAAAGCTCAACCCTAAACCAGCTCTTGTATGTACATTCAATTTTTTCATTTTGAATTAGTGGTCGCGCTAAATCTGTTGCACCGCTTACGGATATCTTAAGGTCTTCGTGCCTGGTCGAAGACAGTCGCGTTCCACTGCCATTGATATGTTGACAATGGCTCATGCAGATGGAGCTCCGCAACGGTTTTTGCACATCAGCGAGACCGACGGGACCTTTGTCAAGTTGCTCAACTCCCTTCAGGTAAACTATTCTTATATGATTATCTTTTTTTTCATAAATGATACCGTTTGAGGATCAAACCCTACGAGAAACTCTTCTTTGTGGTGTGGGATTCTTGCATGAAGGCACTCATGCAAAGGACTTCCAAATTGTGGAGAGACTTTTCACTAGCGGAGCAATCCAGGTGAATTAATGAGGCATTTATTATATTGTTCTCATAGTTATTCCCTTCGCGTCTCGATACTGATTGCATTACAGGTGTGCATTGTCCCGCGAACAATGTGCTACCAAATCAGCATGTCTGCCTATCTTGTAGTCATTATGGACACCCAGTTCTACAATGGAAAGTATCACGTTTACGAAGATTATCCCATTGGTGATGTATTGCACATGGTAGGACTTGCGAATCGACCGGGAAGAGATCCTGATGGTAAGAGTGAATGTAGAAAGTTAATGAATGTAAAAAGTTTTACATATATACATTAGTGGTAATCAGTCCTTGCGAACATTTACATGCCAGTTGTGGAGGCACAGCTTGGTAGGTATGGGTAAGGTGTTGTATTGGGATCGACTGGTGGACGTTTCAGTAGCAGGCAAGAATCATGAGGACTTTTTTTCGAAACATGGCGAAAAAAAAGTGGAAGTGGCTTTGCCAGTCAGGCTGTCACGCGTCTGTTGTACTTTCGAACGCCAACTACCCATCTGGCGCATATGATGCTGATTCAGATGTTCATTTCTGTTCACAAGCCGATAACTTGGTGCGTCAGCACTTGCTCACCATATTGAAATCAGAACAAGCAGCTACTGGTTTATGCTAGAGAACTTTGATTTCAGTTTTGTTTCTATTACAATATCACAGGCCACCGAAGTATGGCCAGAATCTGCAAATAGAACTGACAGTTAGCAGAATCGTCTCTGTTATGCATCAATATAACTTATACTTCTTTCTCTGCTCTTCCCTCTTTTTGCATTTTTCTTGGCAATTCCTCATTAATTCTAGGGTAGTTGTTCTGGTTCTGGTTATTTACAACTCCACGATCCAAATCCACACTAGCATTGAATGATGTATATAAAAGAATCACACGAGTTAGGAAGGGAGTGATGAGGATGTCCACTGGCTACGATGTTCTCTACAATCTAACGGCGTTAATGTACCCGAAGGGACATACACGTTCGCCTAATCACGCGTTTGTGCTTAACCGGTTGAACACGCGGCCCCACATTCTTACGAAAAACTGTACTATCACAACTATGGTAAAAACAATAGTAAATGGTGAAATGGTCCATTTGAAGCGCCGCGCACTCGACTCAAATTTAGAATCGTAGATTTCTGCGAATACATGTGTGCCCCATACAGTGACGTGTAATGAGGAATGTTCAAGTCAGATGTTCGTCTTTCCAGATGGTATCAATCTTGCTGTGTGGGCAGCAGCGGCAATTTTTTTGTCAGTCCGCCGCGTACCCATTTGGAAAGGGAAAATGCGTTCTTACTCGCAATTTGTATGTGATCCAGTCTTACTTGTTTGTGAAATGGGCAATTTGAATTCTATGCCATGTCATCCCCACTTAAAATGCTATCTGAGGAATGGGGGTTCGTTTGTAATTGTCAAAGGTGACATAGAATAAGATCAGCCCTAGAAAGCTGTAGTTCATAGCCGCTACCGTGGCTTTACATAGTTTTCTTCAGTAACCTGCTTATCTGCATCTTTTATACGCTGTAGCAGAAATCCTTCAACTTACATGGAGAACTATACTTAAAAAAGTGCTCCCCGTCCGAAAAATCGTTTGATTGCGCCGCAGTTACATGCCTATGAATATGAGCAAAACGGCTAAGAACGCTTCCATTTCTTGTTGAAATGTAATTTCTAGGCGTTGCATGTAAAACGTTTTGTCCTTTGCAAAATGCGACGAATAATTAGTCTTCCCTGGTACTGATTGCTTTGTGTGCACTCTATGGAAAATAAAACACTGGATTTGTAATCAAATGGCACGTGTAGGGTTATTCCTCGCCCCCTACGTATTCGGTGTCGAGAAGGATCCTATTTGAAGATGAAATTCGGCTATTTGTGCAGTTCAGCTGCAATTTGTATAGTCCAGGTAGCTAAACAAGGATACTATTTCACAACTTGTTAAATTGATGATGCCATATCTACCTGTGTAGCGCATTCAACATAAATACAGTGGCATTTGCATAGAACACGTTCCTTGATATGTTTTGCCATGTGAGAGATGCTCCTCGAGATGTTTCCCACGTCAGCATTTCCGCTTCCGCTACAGAGTTACTTCCTATGACATGCATTCGAAGATTTGCATGAGTTCTGCCGAGAAGGGTCCTTCCTTTCCATCAAACCAAATCAGTGCATTTGCCGGATGCTTCGAAATGAAGTCCAATACTTAACGTTTCTTGCTTGTGGAATATAAAATTGTGGTATCTTCTAAAAATTTCCGCTTATCCACTCGATTTTCTTGTCAGAGGACATTGTTTCTGGACACTGTTCTAATGGCTGGCTAGTTGTTGATGTAGGGACGAAAGCGTGATCGGGCGCGTTTCTTTGGCGTGAAGTTGTATAGATTCCATAATTAGGCGCACGCGCACCTACGAAGGCGTGAATGAGAAAACTAGCAATATTTTGAGGCCGACGGAACGAAGTTTTTATGCTCAGTGACGGAGCCAACGCTCGTGTAAAAACGGACAGCGCAACTATAGACGGGTGTTTTTCAGCGAAATGCGTCCTGATGTGCCAGTCGTCGAAGAAGGATTTCTTCAAGAAGTTCCTGTACGAGCCGCTTCCTGTGGAATCCCATCTTGATCATTGTCTTCACGATCACTTCAATGCTGAGATCGTTACGAAGACTATCGAGAACAAGCAGGACGCGATCGATGTGAGTCCATAAATATTTAATTGCTTTTAGTGAGTGACGTCATAGCTGCAATTGTGAGACATGCATACTGGTATGAAAACCAATTCATGTCAAGTTGAACTCGAATGATCTTGAGACTAAAATCGAATTGATCGAACTGTGCACGCGTGGCCTAATGGAGAAGGCGCCGGACTCCGGATCCGGAAATGGGGGTTCGAGTCCCTCCGCGTGTTAAATGTTTGCATTCGCTGAATTGTCCATTCCTGCACATTGCGGAAGTTTTCTTTGCAGTACCTCACCTGGACATTCCTATACCGTCGCATGACGCAGAATCCAAACTACTATAATCTGCAAGAAATCTCTCATCGTCACCTCTCCGATGCACTTTCGGAGCTCGTAGAGAATACACTCAAAGATCTAGAGAATAGCAAGGTAAGAGGCTCTTATTCTAATCCGGTGCCAGAATCAGGGCTTCTGATGGAACTCTTCAGTGTATCGCCATAAAAGATGACATGGATACGATGCCGTTGAATCTGGGAATGATTGCAGCTTACTACTACATCTCCTATACTACAATCGGTGAATCTTTCACTGCCGTGCATATTTCATACCCAACCACTTTTCTTCTCATACATTGACATGATCACCGAAATCTTTCAGAACTGTTCTCATCACCGAAATCTTTCAGAACTGTTTTCAATGTCGCTCCAAGCAAAGACTAAATTGAGAGCACTGATCGAAATCATTGCAAATGCTAGTGAATTTGCTTCGATTCCCATGCGACATCGTGAAGACATAGTGCTTAAACAACTTGCGGCTCGTCTACCAGGACAACTGAAGAATCAGAAGTTTTCCGATCCTCATGTCAAGGTGTGTACAGTCAAATGAATAGCTGGTTGATGTTGAAGGACAATTTATTGAGACTTTTTTTGCTTCTTCGTACGATTAAAAATAGAATCTTTCTTTCAGGTCAACTTACTCATACACGCCCACCTCTCTCGCATACAGCTTTCTGCAGAACTCAGCAAGGATACCGACAAAGTTGTGCTGAAAGCGATCCGCCTCGTGCAGGCCTGTGTAGATGTCTTGTCAAGGTTGGGAAAGTTGTTCAATTGCACAATTACGAATATGCTTCAATTTAACCTCAAATTTCAGCAATGGCTGGTTGTCCCCCGCAATTCACGCTATGGAATTGTCTCAGATGTTAACGCAAGCAATGTACAGTAACGAGTCGTACCTAAAGCAACTTCCGCATTGTAATGCTGGACTTCTGGAGCGAGCGAAGCAAAAGGTTCGTGACATCCAAAGATTTGGAAGCACGCGCTTGTAATTTACTCTCCTATTCCAGAAAGTGGAGTCTGTCTTCGAGCTGCTTGAGTTGGACGACGACGTCAGGCGTGATATTCTTCGGATGGAAGACGTGCAATTAGCTGACGTTGCTAAATTCTGTAATAACTACCCATCCATCGAAGTCGAACACGCGCTGGAGAGCGATTCCGTTAATGTGTGAGTGTTGTGATTTTTTGCGCTCTTTATGACTGTGCGGAAACCAGTGATTGGAACTAATATTTCCAGCGGTGACACGTTGCTAGTGAATGTCACTATGGAACGGGAGAACCACGTTAATGGTCTAGCACCGCCAGTTGTAGCGCCATTGTTCCCACAAAAAAGGAAAGAGGAAGGATGGTGGCTTGTTGTTGGTGATCCGGCTGCTAATGCTTTATATTCCATTAAACGGTGTGTTTCTATTAAATTTCAAGAGTTGTCACAACTTATTTTTATTTTTATTGTTGTGATTTTTTTCTTAAGGTTAACAATTAACGAAAAGGCCAAGATGCAATTGGACTTCGTAGCACAGTCTGCTGGTCGATTCGAGTATAAACTCTACTTCATCTGCGACTCGTATTTGGGAGCAGACCAAGAATTTGACTTCTCTGTGAAAGTTGAAGGTACCTATTTAGTCCACAAGAAAGCTGGTAGAATCTTACCATATTCAAATCTGATCCTTTCCAGACCATAGTCGTAGCAGAAAGCGAAGAAGGGACGATGATTAAGAGCTCAGAGGCCGCTGATCACTATCCCGGAAAAGCTCTTCTCCCGTTGTTCTCATTCCTTTATTGGTCTAGTGTGTGTATTTGCTTGTACAGAGCAGGTTGTTGTATTTGTTTTCGAAGATTCTCCTTTAATTATCTTGTTGTTGTGTTATAACTTGTGGTTATAATGTCCTGATAAATGCTCCCCTTGCAAGTTTTCTAACTGAACTGTAAAAAGAGTAGGTAGTGATGCATTCCGTCCAGTCGCTCGTTTTCAAAACGTTGATCCCTGTAGAAGCCGGTGCTCATTCTAGCGTGTGTGGATTGCAGCACTTGTAGCTATAAATAGGCATTTGCGAAAGTTTGCGTCCAGAGGTGCGGTATAAAATCTTGCCGATCTGGTTCCCATTGCAGAAAAAAGCAAACAGGGTGCAGCCCATCATAGTCCGTGATCACATCATGGCGCCTCATTCGGATATGTTTGCGATGCAGATGTGCGTGTGTAGGATTTGTTTTTCTTAGGTTCTCTTTATGTTGACTGTCCTGGAACATCAGGAACTTCCTGGAGGGAGGATAATCAAAGAGAAGTGACTCAAAGCGTCTAATTGTAGCAGTAAACATCTTTGTTCTCCGTCAACTGTGACTCACCTCCGTTCCCCTCTTCTGGAGTGTTATGTACCATTTGGAAACTCCCAAGTATTCCTCTACATACTCGTAAATCGGCCGCAGTATAATACCTGAACTGAAGTTAGGTGCAGACAACCTATGTCCTCGTTACTACCTTACAGGACATTAATAAAGCTTCCAATTTGCGTTTTTTTTTTTCGAAGCATTTTACTAAGCCATCAACTCAACGATATATACAAAAATGGACTAAAATATGATCCTCTATACTCCCATTAATGTGCTGATCCGAGTAGGACCACTAGTACTTTTCATCATCCCCGTCACGTGCGAGAGTTGCTCAATTTCGGATTCTGTTCGCTCGAGGGACACGAATAGCATGATATCCTCCATCCTTCACGCACTTTGTGACGAGACCTGACCATCGCCTCGCCTCGGTGGTCTCCCTCTGGTGCGTCTTCACGAACCGGGGACTTCAGTCGCAAATGGCTCTTGTCCAACGGTTGTCGTTAAGCCGCATCACATCTGGCCAACCCGATCTTATATAACAAGGCGTAAGTAGCAGCCTCCCTTACCTTCAAATTTTGACGTGAGCGAGAACTCGAAATTCCAGCGCGTAAGACAGGTTACTCCTAGCGTCACGCTCTCGATGGAGCGTTCGAAGACGCTGATCGCATAGATGTACTTATTTGGTCCAGATATGAGGATTCGGAACAACACTACAGCAAAACGCTCAGCTCACGATAAGGTGTCTGACCTACGGTAGTGTCAGCCGACAGTGCCACTGGGAACAATTTATCTTCGGAACCAAATAAATAACTTTTCGACAAGATAGAAATGCCTTGGGATGAGCATTAGTGTTCAGGACGAAATACGTGTTTGCAAGCGCACATGAACATGACCGTAGTACAACCACATACAACGGCAAGGAAAAAACATAACTAGATGATTACTACATACAACAACCTTATAATTCTCTAGGGCTCGAAATGATTTGTCATAAATGCATGCCCAAACAACGAGTGTTGTGGACTCTGAACCGTTTTCAAAAATAGCGAAAAGATAAGCATGGTGAATAGGACCGGAAGCAGAAACATTTGCAGGTGTTACTTGCGTAACACAAAGCAGTCAAGTATGCACAGATAGATAACCTGTCACGGAAAATGATATAGAGTTCAGCAGAAAGAAAACACCAGCAGCAAACATCTTAGAAAGATATCAAAGTAAGTTAAATTTTTACCAATTATGCAAGTAAAAGTAAGTAGTGGAATGCGATACGCAGTTACTGAATAAACAGAGTGGATATAGCAGCACAGCGGATGGATAGCACACAACATGGACAATGAGATAACCGAAGACCGAAAGCACATCCAACCCGCTCTATTTGTGACTGAGTTTTTCTTTCTCCTTGAGCTCCTTAACTGCTTTGATGTATGGAATGAGGCTGCTAAGTGGTTTAGCCCGCGCGAGGAACGGATGTCGTAGCAGTTCTTCCGCATCCGCCCTAATAGGATCAAATTAGAAATCGTTCTACACATGTATTAGCATAAAAAGAACTAATTGAAACAGGCTCTACCTCTCCTCAGGGTCCACGACAAGGCAACGATCCAAGAAATTCAGGAAGTCTGGAGAAAGTTGGTCTCGCCTCTTGATTTCAGGCTTTCCATTTTGGGCAATTAAGTAAATCGCCTAGAACACATCAAGTTTACAGGAAAAACAGGCTTACTTTTAGAGAAAGAACAAAAACGAAGAGAGTAAAACGAGAAAGCAACTGACTTTAAGGGGCGTTTCGTGCAGGTATGGAGGCTCTCCGTCTATCATCTCCAGAGCCATGATACCAAGCGACCAAATATCCACTTTGTAGTTGTATCGCTTCTTATTAAGAATCTCAGGAGACATCCAGTAAGGCGTACCTACTACAGTATCCCTGGAAAAGATTGTGTGACGTAGTGAACTGCCCTGTCCGAATGCAGAAGCAATAATCACTTTAAATCATTTCCTATTTCTTTTTCAACCATTATTGTGATTAACTTGGGAGTATTGTAATTAACATTGGAGTATTGCGATTAACTTAGGAGTCTACACCCATACCGGTGACAAGGTCATCTCAGGTACCAGCTGCTGCGTTGGCAAGGTTTGCTAGCAACTAGCAGCAGTGTAGACGTGCATTCTCAGTTCGTAAGAGTAGGGTCAACAGACTAATTGAACGTTAACACCACCGCTTTACCGCTGCCCACTCGGGGAAATTTCTGCTATTTTTTTTTTCGGAAGAACGTGCGCATAGGAATGGCGGCATCAAATCCCATTCCAGAGGGCTTAGGCTGTGTCAAATTTTGAGGCATTTTCTGAGCGCAGCAGCTTTCCCTATTACCCGTACCCTTATAAATGATCTTACAATGATAAGAAATAGCAAAAACTGAACGAGCTGAGAATAATACGACGCTATAATGAACAAACGAATATAGGTAATTCGGTAGTACAGCGATGCGGTCTACAACAATGATTACACCCAGATTTCGAGATCATTTCAAAATCTGAACATCCAACACCAGGCAGATAATCGGTAAATTCCCCGCCCATTTCAAAATCTGAACATCCAACACCAGGCAGATAATCGGTAAATTCACCGCCCATTTCAAAATCTGAACATCCAACACCAGGCAGATAATCGGTAAATTCACCGCCCTGCGGGATAAATCTGGGAAGTTCAGAGGAAACTAACAGATGACTGCTGTATACCCTAGGCTAACGAAGATATCGACTTTCGAAACGATATAAGGAAGAAATAGAGGAAAAAGGAAGTGAATGATCACTTAGCACAGCTCACATAGGACGAGAAGAGAAAAAAAGAAAATCTTCCAGCAATTACCTTTTTGAACCTGGCTGGATCTGCGCACAGAATCCCATATCGGTCAGTTTCACTTGTCCATCCATTCCAAGCAACACATTGTCACTCTTGATATCACGATGCACAATGGAATGACTGAAAATGTTGGCACAATGTAGCTGTAGTACAAAATACTGGAAACTTCATGAAATACTATTTCCAAAATTGAATATTATTTAGGGAGAATCAGAGTAGAAATCAACTGAAACCGGCTGACGCACAGAAATTGAGGAAGCAGAAAATCCCTTGTTACAGAACCGGAAGTTACAAGTGTCATGCGGCGACAACATAAAAACTGCTTCTTGCATCAGTGGCACGTCTTTTTTCAGCCCTTCAGCCTTCAGCCCCAGTACGAAAAGCCAACTTCGGTGCAAGACAGGTGGTGACAGATGAAGAAAACAAGGTCAAATTCACGGTGCACTTTTTTAGAAACCAACAACAGCGAACTCTTCACAGTCACTGACTACTTGGGTTCTTTTCGCAATAAAAGTTTCAGGTTTCGATAATGACGAGGTCATTCAATGGCGGGACGCATGACCGTGTACGTTGCATATGATGGGAGCGAGAAAACCTCACCCAACTAATCATCGACACAAGACATTGCGATTCTCGCAGCTCTTGAAGGTTTTTAGAAAAGAATGTCACTAGATATAGCGTTCTATAACTTCTGAAGAAAAAGGGAGGTGTTCAAGCCAGAAGCACATTAATATTTGTTTTTTTTTTGGACGGAAGTGAAATATTTTCCATTACTATTACTCCATTAGTATTGATTTTCCTTGATGGTTCGCGTAGAGAATTAGCTTTGTCCACTTCATTTCAGCACAGATGCCGAGTGTGATGTTAAAATGGCTTTTCGAATAAGGTCAACCCAATGCTTCCCCGTGGCACTTTGGTCTCGAAATAAAACCCCTCAGCTATGTTTGATGTGAAACTCCACAGTTCACAACGGCAATCTGTGGAACTCTGGCATATGGCAGCTGTCAGAGGTTCGCAAGCATCACTTTAGAACAGACCTTGTCATGACAAAACGTTAAGTTCTCGGCAGAACATAAATACTGTTACAGCGTTTGTTGAAAAAATGTCACATTTTCAAGTACTTCTTTCTTTGCAAGTGCTTCCATGTTGAACTATTTAAAAAAAAACGGGAGACATGGCTTGTTCACTTTTTAAAAATTGGATATGGCAATAGAATTACCTGTGCAGGAAGTGCAGGGCCTTGACGCATTCTTTCAGAACAGCTGCAATCTGCCCTTCATCCAACTCTGTTTTTACCACTACATCAGTTAGGTTGCCTCCTTCCAAGTAGTCCATCACCACCCATAAATCATCTGCGTCGACCAGATACGATTCAATGTAGTTGACGACATTCTAAATAGCCATTTGTTCATTTACTTGATACATGATACCGAGGCACAGTGTTATCTTCTGAAATGAATACAATAGAGTGCGCTTCATAATACATATTAGGACGTGCTACTTCCTCCACAATCATCAAAGACGTTGGCGTAATGAATGCGCGCAGACATACCGGGTGGCGGAATTGCTTCATCACTTTGATTTCAGTGAGCAGCATCTCCTTCTTCGGCTGCGTCTTGAAAGCCATCCGTTTGACAGCGACCACATCATTAGTGTCCTTGCAGTTGGCGACGTACACAGTTCCTGACGCACTAAAAACAAGAAAATCTTGAAAGATTCCAGAAGTCGTTTTTCAACGGAAGAGCCTGTATACCCGTGCAAAAAGTGCCGACTAAAAGATAAATGGGGTGAACAACGAACACACCACGACCGCATTAGTGCCACTACGACAACAATGAGTGCGCTTCGGACAACTTGTGACTTTCAAAAGATGCTTATTGAAAGAACTACAATCAGCTTCGCGTTGTGAAGAAATGAGAATGTTGCTGAGAAGACCGGTGTGCCAGCCGTCGGCAGAAAAGCTCTAAGCAGCTTGAATAAAGACCTCGTAACGGGACAACAAGTTCTAGAATGATCACATCGCGCCTGCAAATCAGAATAGTCGTTTAACCCTCAACCAAAGAGAAAATTGCTTCGCATAACAACTATGTAATGTATAGAACGTATCGGCCAGACCAAGCATAAAATGCAGATCAATCAGCTATCGACAATGGCTGAGGTTTTCCCAAAAGTTCACAGCGCTTCTAACCAAACGAAGTAGTTTATGGAGTCTCACTAGCAGATGGTTCGTGGGTTGGATGTGTTGGAGTAGAAAATGATTTACGGAAATAATCAGCCATTGTAAATCTCAGAAATGTTTCCTCTTCAGCTTATGCAGCGTCCACCATGAATAGGAACCTCCTGCGACCGTCGCGGTGCCACAAGGCGTGCGTCTCACCAGCGTCTGAGCTGCAGACGGTGATGATCAGGGATGCGCCTCGGCCTATCGCTCATCACCGCACACCTGACGCACGTGTGCATCAATTATAAGTTGCCCTAATTTCTTATTCTTCAATACTTGTTCCATCCATTTGCTCAATACTATTCTTAGCTACTACTGAGCAGTGCCCTCCTCACTTTACGCTCTCCTCACAGGGAAACAGTGCAACTCAACCATTGATTTCGTAAAGCCAAAAAGTGGACTGCAGCGATTACAAAACCTCGACCTCCATGACTGCTCAACGAGACAAAGTCGACCTCCTCGCGTCACCTAGTGCTTGGTGTAAACGGGTTTAGATGCGGGCCATTACAAGGCACATTGGGTAGTTCTACATACCGGATCATAAAACAAATGAAAACTTCACTTAAAAGAACTCTATATTGTACATATAACACACCTCATCGACAGCTGCAAATTACCACCAAACTTTATCGTAGTTGCAACTTATTTTGGGGTAGCAACTCGCATTTCATTTTTCTTTCCTTACTTCCCACCACGGTTAGCATAACATCGTGCCGAAATTCAATTCTCGTCAGCCGACGTATTCAGTGAGCGGAAGCGTATGACCTCAAAAGCTGGTTGTTGCGATCAACGATACGAAGTCGGCCGAAAGTGAGAGTATGAAAAAGCCTTAATTCAACCACATAGCTCCGTTGAACCCGGGTGGAGTTCGGGAGCCAGTTCATCTGAACAGATAAACCCCACAGTTACTTACTCTACACCAGTCTGCATGGTCTGCACCAGTAAATCGAAATGTTGGAAGAATCTGCCTTTGTTTCGCATATATTTCAGCAGAAATCGATCTTGTTTAGTGGGAATAGCTGTAAGCTGAATTCAGACAACTTTTCAGCAAAGAAATAACTAAAGGCAGAGTAGACTGAAAGGAATACAAGCTACTCGAAAAAAAAAAGCTTATTATAGCCGACTTAATGTTGAGGGAAATGACGACAAACCGTCGTCAAAAACATCGCCGTTCCACCGGATCTTCTCAACTCTCTCAAGTACAAGCTAATTTCGAGCCATTACGCTTCCAGCCGAGAAAGAAGTGAACATCGTGGATGGCTGAGCTACGCTGCGGCAAAGTGGGGTAGATATCGTGTTCGATGCGCACAACTAGCCCGACCAATTAGCTGAACGATCACACAGCATAATGTGAAATAATGTCGAACACGTACATGAGAACAACCGATTTCTGCCGATAGAATGCGAAGCAGATCAAATGAACTAGATCTGAATGGCGAAAGGAAGTAAAGAAGATGAAAGAGAAAAAAAAAAGCTGATTTGATGGAAAAACTGGAAGGACATGGACAACGTTATAACATAAAATAAACGCGAACGAAGAGATACAGACATCAACTATTCACAGCTAGCTCGCCGAAATGTATTGCAGCTCGTTAAAAAGGAACGCACTGCGAATCATTGCATGATGTCCTTCATCAATTGCGTTTCAAACAAAAAAGGTCACAGTGTTGTAAACTTCTCT
>KN727402.1:0-26381 GCA_000816745.1 Ancylostoma duodenale
GACCTGCGGGAAAGCCGGGGATGGAAAAGTTGGAGGGTGTCCTATAATTATGAAACGCACTGTATCATCATGGCACAGAGCAAAAGCACAGTTAGAAGCTAGAGTAAGAGCAAGGTTTTTCCTCACACTTAGGCCAAACCGGACCCGCTCTCCATCGACGAGGCTAGTGTTTTCACCACTTTTGGGCCTCGGAACGCCTGTTTTCTACTAGAGCACCCATACCTTTTGTCAATCTCGGCAGTAATCGTAAAGGTAATCGAAATTCTTCTACGTAAAGAGTGCCAGAAAAGGTAAACTCACCTTTTTCGCGCAGTAGATGTTTGGAGAATCACCAGCCACGCATTGAAGGTTGTACCCGTGGCTGCGCGGGTAACAGATCAGAACCTGCACCGGAGGCACTGCATGATATCGTTCTTTACGATGATGCGCTCATCCTTTTGTTCATGTTTGGGCTTCTTGTTACTACAGTAATGAACGAAATAATGAAGCACCTCGATCAGTGCGGGTTTGTACCAGTGCAGCTACGAGAACCTCCTCTTTTTCTTCCAGCATGTGGCTGTCTGACGATCATCCTCTCTCAGACAAAACTTTAGCTGTTTCCGGTAATAGTCAAGATAGTAATGAATTTTCAGTTTTTTTCGCTTTTCAAAGGACTTTCACTCTTCATGAAGTGAACTCTTCATGAAGTCATTTCGATGGAAAACTCTAAACCTTCTTCACTAAAACATCTTCTCTTCACTGTCACCGATGGGTTTATCTCGTCAGCAGATTACCCTGCCACACAATTCTACTGCTACTAATCAAATGATGAAGAACTCGTTAATGGCAGCTCGCCTGAGGAAAAAAGTGATAAATAGTACATCTGTCACCAGATAAGAATGTGGCATGATATCTCGTCAGGATATCAGCCATATATAAGCACTTCATCAGCAATTGCAAATCAAGATCCCTCTCGCACTTTTGCAATCAAATTCCTCTTACAACAGTGTCTGCTAGCTCTAGCTTCAGACGAGATAGAAAAGCCTCGATTCTCTCTTGTGAAATTGAAGGGTCTCTTAGGATAAACCAAGTGCAGATAGAAGTCGGAAGCTACTGCGTTTCTATCCCAATGAAATATTCTATCTAAAACAACATTCTCACTTTGAAGTCACCCTAAAAATGCTTCTGAAACGTGTTAGCCAGAATTTCCAGAATGATTGCGCTCGTCATCCTCTTTCTTGCGGTCTCCGGCTGTGCTCCGGCTACCTATTCAGACACATTCAGCCGAAAATTCATGTTTCCACTGAGTGCCGCGGCCTACTCGGCGTGGCCGCAACGGTGCATCAACAGACTCTTTCCTAATTCAACGGTAAGATTCAACAGTCAGCTTCATATTAAATTTTTTCACTATCTTATAGAGCATAGAATTTAATTGGATGGTGTATTGGAAATGCGAGTTTTTATGCAAAATTTCTTCTCACAATGAAGTTTTTTAAAAAGGAGACTAAAATAGTATAATTGACCTTCCTCCGCCTCCCACGCATGGAGCGAGCGCTCTGCTATAAGCTGTCACTGCGCAATGAGCTGTTTTTGATATATAGTTCACACACCCAAACTCGCAGAGGACTTGTCGTTCAGGTAGTGCCAAACATTCAAGCAAAAACGATATTTAACTCTTGATTCTATCGAAAATGGCAGAGAGCATTTCCAGTTAACCGCCACAGTACGTTCACTGCTTGAAACCACTTTGCCCTTTTCATTAGCCTTTCCACCAGCTTCTCGAACGAATTATTCAGAGAAAACCAAAAAGAATAAAACCGACAAGTAAAATATACATACAAGCTCCAAAAAAGCTGTGAAGGCAATTGAGGGAAAGTTCGGCGATGTTCAGGTTTATCGGCAAATCGAGGCAAAGTGTGACCAGGATGTCTGCTTCGGATACACCGCCGTGCTTCATCCTCAAAAAGCGATTGTTATGAGCTTCAGGTGGATTTTCTAGTCCTTGTTTAAGGTGAAAACTGGGGCAGCTTCAATGCTGCTCTAAAGTCAGTGTAACGAACACCTGTGCTTGGTTCTGTAACAATGCACAATGCATCTACCATTTCATACATGAGACAGCGATAGAATCCATGGATATACGATGGATATACGAGCTCCGTGCAAGGTCACAGAAATATTTAAAAACAACTAGCATATGCAGCACTTTTCTGCCAACTACCTATTCTGCGAGCAGCCAAATTATGATTTGAGGCGGTGCAACATTTTTGGGCGGTTTTCCTCAATAAAACGATGAGTAGAGAGATTCTAGCATCATTTCGGACAATGTGATGCACATGGCGCACCACAACTTACCGTGAACGTAGGGCCACGTGGTGCAAAGGTTGCTTCAAGCGGATTGTACCGTCCGTGTGCAGAAACCGTTTCCCTATGGTCAAACGGTGCACAGGGGGTGCTGTCAAAAAGTGTCCTTTGGCCATTCCACGCTCTTCATTATGAAATGTGATCTATCCGGAATTTATCAAATAAGTAGGTACGAAACTTCATGGGTAGGCAAACGAAGTTTTGTAGTTTTCACTGCTACATACATATCATATTTGCAGAGGTACCGATACGGTGCTACAACTGATCCAAGAGATCAACAAGACCGTTTTCGTCAGCTGGGTTAGTTGAACAGAACTGGTCCACTCTAGAGACCTTTTGGAAAGTAGAATTCTATAGTTGAAACACTTTAGTACCGTTGGATTTTCGGAGGACAAGTCTCAATGTACTTTGGTGACGCTTTCGTTAAAATCTGGAATGAAGGAATGGGAGAAGACTTCGTCGCTCTGAGGAAGATGTATCCCGATTATGAAATTTGGGTATGCATAGACCTTTCACGTTGAGGTCTAAAGTGTCTCCTGAGGCATCAATGCTGCAGGTAACTGGACACTCGCTTGGTGGTGCGATTGCGTCGCTAGCCTCTTCGTATATCATCGCTGGTGGCTACGCAGATGCGAAGAAGACGAAACTGGTGACGTTTGGTCAGCCACGAACAGGAGACGTCGACTACTCCGCCGCCCACAACACACAGGCGCGTTTTTGCAACGTTTGAAAAATTCTGGTCTGTTGAAATTCCCACTGGCACTGGGATGGGAGGGGGAGGGGGGTGGGGGAGGAGAACTACACAGTTGCGGTGTATAAGGGTTTTCAAAATCGATTTTGCCGTGATGATCACTAAAAACTTCCGATTAATTTACTGAAGAATAGCAGTTTGGTTACAGTCTTCGCATGTTTTCGGCTATTTTCCGGTATATTCCGGGTTCTACACCTTGCTTTCTGACCCGACAGATTTTAGGCGGAATATTCATTCCGAGTTACGCACTTCAGAGACATCGTACCTCATATTCCGATGGGAAAAAGCGGAGGATACCATCACCATAGGCAAGAGGTATTACAAACGAATTTATTTATACAGATTTCAAACGACCCCACTTTTTGTCCTTAATCAGGTGTTATTTAGGCTTTCTATCAGCGTGGAATGAAGTCCGATGAGTTCAGAGTTTGCGAAGGTGAGATTATCTTTTGCCGTCTCTACCTTAGACTATATCACAACGATCAGAAAATTCAATCACCGTAATTATCTTTTAAACACTTGTGATTGTCCATTTCAGGCAACGAGTCAAGCGACTGCAGTAATGGTCTCTATTTCACTAATAGTATCAAGGACCATACGCATTACTTCGGCAAACAAGTCAGTGAATATGGAATTAGCGGTTGCGTGTAGACAAATGCAACTGACAGAATTTGCTTCTGCCTCTGTCTGTACATTGGAAACCCTAGGTGCGATATTTCAGAAGTAGGTACTACCGGGTAAAAATCACTAATATTACATACCAATGAGATCATGTATGTACATAATAGTGCCGAAATAATAATGCTTTATGATGCTACAGTAAATCTCTAGTTGACCAATGCCTACCTACATGATATATTGTACATGGCTTCATATGACCAATAAATGCTCATGGGCATATTTTTGCCGACAAGCTTTGACCAGGTGTTGACAAACATGAAAACATGAAAAAATTAGTGTCATATTCATGGCTGGGCGCATGGGAGTGGAAGGAGGTCAGAGTGTGCACAAAAATAAATTTCAATAACAGAAAGATCGAACCAATGGATTTCTTGAGGAAAACTTTTAAACTATGATATTACTTTGAGATTCCAACATGAATTTATCTCATTGAAGAATAAATTAGAGAGGTAGTGTCACGCCGACACCTTCGCTAATTACGACGTGTGCTGCATTACAGGGAAAGGTTCTGGTATTCTCGGAAAAGGGTTCTTCTGCTCTAGCTGGCAGCAGAATCACAGCGGAGAATGATATGGCATCATACGCCAGCACAAAAAAAACCAACAGCCCTTACTGAGCTTGAGAACTCAGTTGGGAACGAACTTGCCATTTCATACAATGTTGGAGAAGTGGAGGAGAATTGATAGTTTTCGAATCTACAGGGTATGCCAAAATTACCTGCGCATACAATTTTCGGTCTTAAGTAGGAACGGTTGAACTAATTCGCTAGCCATTCGGCAATTATGTTCAACTTAGCAATTCCTACTGTAAGCAACAGTTTGTTTTCCAAATCCCTTATTATTCTGCCTGTACAGACTTGAAAAAGTCTATCGACGGTGCAGTCCGTTGGTCGCAGGTTTTATTTCACAAGATTTTTTCTAGATTTTTCCAGGACGATTACCAACAGGTCTAATTCCCTATTCTTAGTAGTACACACCCACCCTCCAACACTAACACTTAAGAGCCCGTGAGATTACCAGCAGAAGGGGTAACGATGAAAACATCTTTGAGGAAAAATTGGGAAAATACATCACTAGGTCGTATTTGAACAAGTTTCTCCCTATAAACTGGCGCTAAATCAGTTCCCATAAGCCAAATTTTGCTGACAGATTTGTGGGGTTGCAGAGATTCTAAAAAAACTACTTACTTCCACTAGTGGAATGCACGCTTAAGACAGCGAAAACCAGCGAAATTGATACATGAGATAAAATGCCTATTCAGGCCGTGACAAGCAATTGGTGGTCCAATTCATTACATGGTTTCACTAGTAGAGACTTAGCCCTAAACTGATACATGTAAAAATTCAGATTCGTATGAAATCTACTGCACTAGAAGGTTTGAAGCACTGGATGGAGACCCGCCGCGAATAAAGGGCGGTTTTAGCCCCTCGTTGAGAAGGCTTTTCCAAGCCTCTGCAGACGCAAAAAGAGATCAAGTCTGGAAATAGCTGCTGTATATGGCAGAAATGGCTTGAGAAAACATACTTGCAAAGTGGCTCGTGGATTCGCTAAACCGCCCCATTTTTGTGACAGAAAAATGAACGCGCTAATAATTTTGGAGCTTCCTGTATGTATAATATTTCTCCACGTTAAGTTTAGATTGGAACCAGTTATGGAATCTATTCATTTATCCACGCAACGCTTATAGTGACACTAGTTTCACTAGTTTTGATCCTTATTTATTTCTTAACACAGATCGAAGGAGGTTAGTGGATAATCGGCCGGTTTTGAATATTGAAGTTTTTCCCACGGTAGGTACATATTAGGACACTCTTGGCTATGCGTCTAGGCGATGCCTCAGCGACCACGTAGAATAATGACGCATAATATTGTGGTTCTTAGAAACCTCCATGTACATTACAGTAGCAACTTTGTTATTATGAACTTCGCATTGTGTCCGTCCTTCGAAAATCGGCATAGCATAGTCTTCTCTATGCTTAGTGTTGCATTACAAATGCCAATCATCGAGTATGTGGACTTCTTGGCAGTCATTGTAACTCTCACTCTATTGAATACGGGGTGACACAAAATTACGGAGCGGAATTTCAATTGGTTTTTTTTTCTTGTGAGGTGAGCCGTTTAGAATGACTTCGACTATACTTTCGTACAGCCCACGTTCTAGATGCGATCTAGAAAAGACTTGAGATAGGTAATTATCCGCATGGCAGAAAGCGAGGATGATGTGGTGGAGGTTTCGCAGCTGCTGAATATTCCACATTCGACCGTTTCGAAGGTTCTGAAGCGCTTCCAAGAGACAGTGACCAAGGAGGATTGCCCAGGAAGAGGTCGACCGAGAACCGCAAATAACACAGGTAACCAAAAAAAGGTTCAAAGTCGGTTAGAAAAAACCCTTGAACTAAAAAGATCCACGAGGAATATTGCAGAGACGATTGGAATTCTGACATCGAGATCCCTATCAGTCGTGGAGTGCGACAGGGCGATCCAATATCTCCAAAACTCTTTACCGTTGCACTAGAAGACGTCTTCAAAAGCATAGATTGGACCGATAGAGGCGTCTAGGTTGACGGCAGAAGACTGCATCATCTGAGGTTCGCGGACGATATCGTCTTAATTGTCCATGATGCCAGCACAGCTAATGCTGAAAGAGCTAAACGAAGCTAGCGAAAATGTTGGACTTCGCATCAATAGAACGAAAACGAAAGCAATGCTGATAAATTGCATTGAGGAAGAAATACTGCTCGAAAATGACAAGATCGAACTCGTGGACAACCACACGTATCTCGGCCAACAGATCACAAATGACCACACGATCGAAGAAATACGAAGACGAAGACGACGATGTGCGGCATGGTCAAAGTACAAGAACATGGAAGAAGTCCTCAAGAGTACGAAAGATGTGAAGACACGAGCACATCTATTCGACACCATCGTTCTTCCTGCGCTACTTAATGGCTGCGAAACATGGACAATACGGGATTCAGATAAAATGAAACTACTGACAACACAAAGTGCAACGGAGAGGAAGATACTTTAGATCAGATGACGAGACAAAATCAGGAACGAAGAAATCAGGAGATGTACCTCGTTCAAAGACGATTACAATGATGCGAGGGAGAAGAACTGAGATGGGCAGGTCAACAAAAGGTAGCATTTTGATGTCCATGTAACTACAGGGTGACCCAAAAGTCTTTGGCCGGCGTTTAAGTGCTGCGAAAACGTTATATAGGGAGCGATCGTTACCAAACTAGGACGGTGATTTACCAAGACTGCTCCTAGCAAAACATGTTCTAATTCGATCTCCAAAGCCCTTTCTTTGTTAGTATAACAAAGCCGGAAACATCTCCTATCGAAGTTGCCGATGGACATTTCTACGTCATCATCACATCCCACAGAAATTTTCCGAAGTTTTCTGTGAGAAGATCTACTGAAGAGAAAAAACAGTTGCAGCATTAATGTCCCTATGAGATCAGGAAACATATCGTATGGTATTGCTGGGGCTGCCCAATATGGCAGTCAGATTATGGTAAAGAGAAGACTGACCTCAGCAGAACTGCATTCTCGCTCGTCCATCGAATCGTTTACCGAATACGAGTGAAGTTCCGAGGGGGGACTCGTGTCATAATGACTTTAGGAGACTAAGTGCTAACAACGTTTTTGAAAAAATTTTAGATCGGTGCGTTGAACGTTCTACGAGGAAGGATGTTCGTTTCGTACCTCAGAGCTGCCTTCAAAGTTGTGTACTTGCTCAGCATACCCACTTCGTCTTCAGCCCTCTCACAACCTACCTTTCATCCCGTTGACCATACAGTCCAGTGTTTCTGAAAGAGAATGTCCTGCTGTGGTTTATGTCACAACTGCCTCCCTGCGGACATCCTTTGAACGGCATCCAGAGAGAAAGTTTGGACGATGCACAAATGTCCAGAGGTAAATCCACTTTGGAACGTTTTCACCTTTGCTGCACCAACAAGAAACAGGCTTCTGAGACCCGAATAAAGCGATTTTGTTGGTAGTGGTCCTGGTAGATCATTCTCAATTTGACCATCATTGGTTCCCATTTAGAGTTTTCGCAGCACTCTAACGCCGGCCAAAGACTTTTGGGTCACCCTGTATTTCAAACCAAAAGGCAGACCACCGGATCGTTGGAGAAAACAAATCGAAGAAACACTAGGAAGATAATGGCAATATGTAGCACACGATCGGCGAGAATTGAGAAGGAGGCTGGAGGACCTACTTCCCCGCAATTGAGGAGGAAGAATATAGTCTTCAAGTAACAAGTAAGAACTGGAATTTTGAGGAAATCTGTAAGGAAGATTATCAGAGAGGCCGGAATGAAGGCGTATAAGGTAGTGAAAAGTCACCTGATTACTGAGAAGCGAAAGCCAAACGGTTGGAACGGTGCAAAAGGTTGAGGAAACGTTTTGCAGCTGAACGGCATCGAAGGATCCTGGTTTCGGACGAGAAATGGTTCGATGTCGTACGAGCTCATATCATCAGAATGACCGGGTATGGTTGAAGGGGAAGCCACCATTAGAGGAGAGGATGATAACTAGAAGGTAACAACTAAAGCAAGTGATGGTCTGTGCAGGGATAACATACACTGGCAAGACTCCACTCATCTTTGTGCACGAAGGTGTCGAGCTCCACGGACTCCGGTATTGCGCGATCCTAGATGACAAGGTTTTGCCTTGGATCCCACGGTATTTTGGAGATGAGATGTGGACCTACCAACAGGATGGCAAATGCATGAATGGATTGCAAGAAACTTTTCGGACTTCACCTCGGTGGACCTAAGCGAGTTGGCCACTGGCCAGCAAATTCATCTGATTTGGACCCACTAGATACTCTCTCTGGGGAATACTGGAGTAAGCTGCCTGTGCTAAGCCCCAGTCGACAGTTGAAGAGCTGAAAAGGGATTTCACGAAAACCTGGAATAATCTTCCCATGGACATCATCGCCAGAGCAGTGGACGACTTCCCCAGGCAATAAAAGAAATGTATCGAAGCTCGTAAACAATCCTTCGCTCCTATGCTGCGAGACCGCCAGCGAAGATGATGAAATCACTACCCCGTGTTTGCGGGAGAGCCAGCAGTAACGTAATAGCGGGTCCCGAAACGAACGTGTCTGAGTCGCTAGAAATCGGCCATTTCGCCCCACAGTCTGCGCCTCACGATTGCGGTGTCTAAGAGTGCCGCTGCGTATCTCTAGCCGCTCTAGCCCCCCTACGGAGCTTTGTTTAATAGATAAGGTTGTTGACATTTGATTAATGCACGGAAATCCTTCACGAAAAATCCGTTCCATAATTTTGTCTCAGCCTCTATAAACCCGTTACATTTCATGGGGAAACCTCTTTTTTAGGTCGTGTTGGCAACATTACGCAGACTTAAATGCTTCTTGACTGAGTCAGAATTATTGACTGCGAACCAACCGAGTATGCCGATTTAAAGAATTAGGTGCAGCTATCCCGGAACTTTTGCACATACCTAATATCACGAAATCATCTGTGTGACCAGGTGGATATTATTCCTCCAAAGTTTTATTAGAAGATGAAAAATACTCAGGGGACAATCAGTCCGTAACGCACCCGAATGAGGGGAAAGAAGGCGTGCTAGCAGTAGGCTCACATATTTTTCATACCAACAAGACGGCCATTACTTACTTAGTTACTTACTTTTCCCTTAGCTGATGTTTGGAGGAGCGGTTCGACCTCTCAACACTGCTGTTGGTGCCACTGAAGTACGAATTGCCTGAACGACATGCTTCCATTCTCGACGATTTGGAGCGATAATTTTAGCTCCAACGATACTGTATCGTAGTGTCTTCAGATATGCGTACAAATTGCAGGGACGTAATTATTGTGAGCTGATGACTCACACTTACTAGAAATCCGTCGTTTAAGGGAAATAATTACAATTCCCTATCCCGGTCAAGGAAGAGTTTCAACGGTTTACCAATGCCTTTCGGCAATGGATAGGCCAGCTGATTCTTTTGTTGCAGCGCGCGTGCAGCCCCGGACATCTGAGGACATCACAAACCTGTTATCGCTCAATCCCGTGCGGCCAAATACCGCTTATCCCTCTAAGAAGACGACCATTGTGAAAGTATGAAAGTAAGCAGAAACAATTTGCATTAAACTCCTTTAAAATCTCGTCAAGTGCTTGACCTCTCCCGTATTTCCAAAGATTTTTTTGGGAAGGTTGGAGGCTGCTGTAGAGACTCACCGCTATGAACTGATTGTATGCGCTAGTATATCCTCTGCTCAAGCAGAACATAAGTATTTTTGCCGCAGAAATGTGAACTGCGCTCTGTGATTGTTTGCCTAAACTTCTCAGTCGCTATCTGTGTTAACATTAATACTAGGAGGATCCCTTTGCCCTTTGATGACGAGCACGAATCGGAAAAGAGCAGAGGGATGCGAATGACACTTTATAATTTGTAATATCGCAGCTTTTTCTTTCAAATACGGAAAATGATGCCTATACAGCTCATCCAAATTCATCACTTTGGCGGGGAACACAAACAATGCAGAGAGAATTGAAGAAATGCGATGGAAACGTCAAATAATTGATCTCATCGTGCTTGGAACACTTATGTACAAATCTACACGCTACCGTATCCTCCTGAGCGCTTTTGCACGAATGTTTCCAGCAGATGCCGTTCTGCAATGTTGTTGCACTGCATCATAAAACAGAGATTATTCGCTTACAGTACAATGATTGGCAGTTCGAAACAGAGATGGCAGGCATGCAACATGTTGTTCTGCGAGCAGAGCACAACGATCGCACAATTGGACATGTCACACCCAGTGCGAGAGCAGGAGAACCTGGAATGTTATAGGTTGTGGTAATGTGGTACCTGTGGTAATGCTTGGAGAGCCTTGTTCTAGCAATGTTATGGGACGCACAAACCGGCCCGCTTCAATGTGGTCCTCACAATATGGTTGTCAGAATATCCAACGTGCTCGTCGGCAGCAAGCATTTATAATATCTTTCCAAATGTGCAGTACATACATTACAAGGAATCTGAAGAAACTTACAAAAATCGTCCCTACACCAATAAATTCATCCAGTCAACTGTTTTTTATCTTCAATACTTAGAATGATGTTCATTGTCTGGAAAGGAGAAAAATTGCTGTTGCATGAAAAAGAAAGAAACCAAACGCAAAACTACCAAGTTTGACCGAGTTCTACTTCCACCGAATCTTGGCATGATGCTTGAATTAGAGCACAGAACATAACCTCACCTTAGAAACAAGAGCAAAAAAAAACAGACAAAGAGTGTCAGGAAATGTAAACTCACTGCTTTTCTGCGTATGTTCTGAAAACCACCATTAACCAGCACCCACACTGAATGAAAGACAGGTTGTTCGTTATGATGTTGCTCTTATCCTAGCTGTTCATATTTGGAGTTTCTGCTGCTATATTAGAGAATGAACTTATGCAGTTCTTTGGCCTGTAGAATTTTGATCGCGCGGCCACGAAAACCTCCTTTTCTCTCGGTCACTGCGTCTAGATAAAAGTGATCCTTCCAAAAGTCTGAATGTACTGGCACTTTTTGATGCTCTATCTAATTTTCAACCGAGCTTTTGTTCTCTCTCCAACTTTTCCAGAACAAGGCGAAGTGGATGAAATGGAAACTCCATGAATATGAAGGCTGTTACCAACCTTGCTCAAGAAGGTGACGAATTTTCCACTGTATTATTAGTTTTATTTCCTAAACAACATTGCTTCATTGGTATTGTAAAGCTTTTTTTCACTATTCATGAAATCATTATGATGAAAACTCCAACCCTTTTTAGGTGAAACGTTGTCTTTTCACTGTCACCAATGGTTCATCTCTTCGCTAGATTACCGTGCTACAGTGTGTTCTACTGTTACTGATCAAATGATGAAGAACTCATTAATGGCAGCTCGCCTCAGGAAAAAAGGTGATAATTGGTACATCTGTCACAAGACAAGGGTATGGCATGATATCTTGTCAAGATCTAAGCCCGTATATAAGCATTTCCTCATCAGTTGCAAATCATGATCCCTTTTGCATTTTTGCAATTTAGTTCCTAATGAACTATACTATCTAAAACAACATTCTCACTTTGATGTAGTTACGAAAAATCTTGTGGAATGTGTTATTCAAAATTTTCAGAATGATTGCGCTCGTCATCCTCTTTCTTGCGGTCTCCGGCTGTGCTCCGACCAAGTATTCGGACACATTCAGCCGAAAATTCATGTTTCCACTGAGTGCCGCGGCATACTCGTCGTGGCCGCAAGGTTGCATCAACAGACTCTTCTCGAATTCAACGGTAAAGTTCGACTGTTAGGTTCATACAAAATTCCTCAAAATATAACTGAATGATGAATTGGAAATGTAGCTTTTCCCTGAAATTTTTCACACAGTGAAATTCATTCTAAATAAGGGAGGACAACAACTCAGACAAAACGTCGGGAGGACCGCAGCAGAAAGAGATCGCGCTCATGTGGTTAAGAAGCGAGAGACACAGAGATAAAAATTTTCGGAAGGACCGCAGCAGAATGTTTTCTGCTGCGGTCCCTCCGAATCTCGCTGGAATGGTTCGGAAGGACCGTAGCAGGAAACCGGAAGAACCGCAGCAGAATGTTTTTGCTGCGGTCCTTCCGGTTTTCTGCTGCGGTTCTTCCGAGTGCAGAAGGACCGCAGCAGAATGCAGGAGAGAGAGTAAGCTTTGTCAAACGCATCTCATGTACGGAGCTCAGTTTTGGTGCGACCAACAAAAATCTAGTGGTTTCGAAGTTCAGATGAGAGATCGGCTTTATGAGTATATCTCACCGTAAAGCCATTAACCCTCAGCGAGGTTGTCATTTTTGTTTGTGGGTACCGTCGCATGGTGATCCCACGAGAGTGAACTGACGCATAACGCACTTCTGCGGAACTGGCGCGCACATCCCCGTAGCCTTTCGGAAGGACCGCAGCAGCTGTTCGGAAGGACCGCAGCAGCTATTCGGAAGGACCGCAGCAGCTATTCGGAAGAAGTGCAGCAGGAAACCGGAAGAACCGCGGGTCACCTGTCGGTTCTTCCGGTTTTCTGCTGCGGTCCTTCCGAAAAATTGTCTGAGAATAAATGTGACCCTTTTCCATTTTCCATGCATGGAGCGAGTGCTCGCTATAAACTATCATAGCTACTCACCCATATTTTGACACTGACACAGTTTCTGATCCATTTCTCCGCAAAGAAAAGCTTTGTTGAGAGAAGCAAGTGATTTTTTAGTAGTGTCAAGTCGGCAGTATGCGGCGCATGAGATGGAGCTTCCAATCTTTTTTTCGTCACAATTTTCTGTTAAGTATATTTTGCGCGGAAAGAGGCTGTCTTGTGGGATTTTTCCCACTCGTTATTTGGACACATTGACGAAAGGGTAGCTGGTGTACGTAGCCTAAATTTTGTGTGCGGAGGTCTACCGTACTAACCTCGTTTAACGTTTTACCATGAAAACAACTTCATCTTCTGTAGGTGAGCACCCCCAATAGGCTGCTCCCCTTTGTGAACCACTACAGCTGTTTGCATGCTTTTGCGGAAAAATCCCCTTCTCATGGTCTGTAGTGAAGTCGCTCCGGAAAAATTTGCCATCCTTGAAAGGAACTGAAACAGTTGGCTGACGGTATCTCACCTCGTGCATACGTAATTTCGATTGACTACTTTCTAAGTTCCTTCTAATTCATGAACTGAAGTGTGCTTAGCAAAAAAACTCTAAATCAGCGAACACGTAAGGGAGTGCTCTTCCAAATGAAAATTATCTTGTTTAAGAAAATAAGGCGCATCTTCAATTAACCACCTAATTCTTTCATTGATTGAAACCACTTAGCCATTTTCACTGGCTTTTTTCACCAGCTTATCAAACGACTAGTTCAGAGGAAACCAAAAAGAAGCAAACTTATAAGTGAGAATACATAATAGATCCTGCTGTGAAAGTACATATCTAATTGATGGAAATTCTACGATTTTTAGGTTTACCGTCAAGTTGATGCAAAGTGTGACAAGGACGTCTGCTCCGGATACACAGCTTTGCTTCATCCACAGAAAGCGATTGTTCTGAGCTTCAGGTAAATTTTCATATTTTCGTTTCAATGAAGACTGGGGGCAGCTTTAGTGCTGCTTCGAAGTCGATATAAAAAAGAGCTACGTCTGGTTCTGTAACAGTGCACAATGTATCTACCATTTTATACTTGGGACAGAGATAGAATCCACGGTTACAAGATCAAGTATTGGAAAACAACGAGCATATGCGGCACCTTTCTGCCAACTATCTATTCTACAAGCAGCCAAACTATGACATGAAGTGGTGCATCATTTTTGGGCGTTTTTTTTTCTGAATCGAATGTTGAATAGGGAGATTCTGGCACCATTCCTGACAATGTGATACACATGTTGCTTCATGACCCGTCGCGAACGTGAGGTCAGATAGCGCACAGGATGCTTCACGCGTAATGTGCTTTTCATCTAAAAAAACCGTTCCTCTTCTTGGCTAAACATTGCACATGGTGCATTGCCAGAAAATATCCTTCATCCACCACTCCCCTCATGCGAAAATATGCTCGGCCCAGAATGTGTTAAATAAGTAGTCATAAAACTCTATGTCTAGAAAAATGAGATTTTGTGATTTTCACCACTACAATACATATGTTGATGTTTCAGAGGTACTACCACAATGCTACAACTGATCCAGGAGATTAACAAGACCGTTTTCGTCAGCTGGGTTAGTTGAAAAGAACTGGTCCATTCCAGAGACTTTTCGGAAAGTCTGATTCTGGAGCTGTATCAAATTTTTCAGTACCGTTGGATGTTCGGAGGACAAGTCTCAATGTACTTTGGTGACGCTTTCGTTAAAATCTGGAATGAAGGAATGGGAGAAGACTTCGTCGCTCTGAGGAAGATGTATCCCGACTATGAAATTTGGGTATGCATAGACCTTTCACGTTGAGGTCTAAAGTGTCCTGAGGCATCAATGCTGCAGGTAACTGGACACTCGCTTGGTGGTGCGATTGCGTCGCTAGCCTCCTCGTATATCATCGCTGGTGGCTACGCAGATGCGAAGAAGACGAAACTGGTGACGTTTGGTCAGCCACGAACAGGAGACGTCGGTTATTCCGCCGCCCACAACACACAGGCACGTTTTTATAATGTTTGAAAAATTCTAATTTGTTGGAATTTCTCTTGGCACTGGGGGCAGAACACCTACACAGTTGCTGTGTAAGCGTTTTCGAAATCGATTTTGGCATGACGTTTCCTGGATGAGTTACTGAAGAATATCAGTCTGGTTACAAACTTCGCAATTTTTTGGTTCTATTTCGTTATCTTCCAGTTACTACTCCCTGTTTTCTATTCCAAGAAATTTAAGGCGGAATATTCATTCCGAGTTACACACTACAGAGACATCGTTCCTCATATTCCGATGGGAAAAAGCGGAGGATACCATCACCATAGACGAGAGGTACGTACTACGAATGAATTTATTTTTAGATTTCGACCAACCCCACTTTTTGTCCTAAATCAGCTGTTACTTAGGCTTTCTATCAGCGTGGAATGAAGTCGGACGAATTCAGAGTTTGCGAAGGTGAGATTATCTTTGGTCTTTTCTACTTTGGACTTTATCACAGTGACCAGATAATACAATATCCAACATCTGTAATTGTTTTTTTTTGTTGTGAAAATACCATAGTTCTTTTCAGGCAACGAGTCAAGCGACTGCAGTAATGGTCTCTATTTCACTAATAGTATCAAGGACCATACGCATTATTTCGGCAAACAAGTCAGTGAATATGGAATTAGCGGTTGCGTGTAGATAACTGCAACTGGCAGAGAATGCTTCTGCTTCTGTCTGTATATTGGGAACACTGGGTGCGATATTTCAAAAGTAGGTACTACCGAGTAAAAATCACTAATATTACATACCAGTGAGATCACGTATGTACATAATAGTGCTGAAATAATAATGCTTTATGATGCTACACTAAACCTCTAGTTGACCGATGCCTACCTACATGATATATTGTACATGGCTTCACATGACCAATAAATGCTCATGTGCATACTTCCGCCGACACGCCTCAACCAGGTGACCAACATGAGAAATATTTCAAGTGACATCTCAAGGGACTTAAAAATCGTGTTTTGCATGAGATTGAAAGATGAAAATCTTACGACTAAGACATGCGTGCTCACGCAAAACACTGTTTTTTAATCAATAGTTCTATACCACCAATAGTCAATCCATGCAAAACCTATGCACACCCGTGAATATGCTTGGGTTTTGTATGGGCTTTGCATGGATTTTGCATGGGCATGCACAAGTTTGTTTTGCGCTCTATATCGAATTTGCATCGGATTTTTGGAGACATATGGATTCTGCATGGGTATGCATGGTCATGCATGGGTTTTGCACGGATTTGACCATTGTTGGTATAGAACCATTGATTAAAAGGTTGTATGTCTTAATCGTGGGATTTGCACCTTTCGATCTCATGCAAAACACGGTTTTTAAGTTTCCTGAGATTCATGACTGGGCGCCTGTGAGCTCAAGAGGTCAGAGTGTGCGTGAAAGTAAATTTCAATAAAACATGCAAACACAGAAAGGAAGAACATCTCTCGATCAGAAAACAGAAAAAGTTTCATGAAATCACTTCGGAAATCCGAAATGTATTTATCCCACTGACAAATGAATTAGAGATGTATCTTTCACTCAGACACCTCGAACTAGCGTTACAGAGAGAGGTTCTGATATCATCAAAAAAAAAAGGTTCTAACTGGCAGAAGAAAATCAGCTGGGTGGTGTTCCATCATTCGCAAAAACAAAAGGTATCTTTCACTCAGACAAAATTATTACATGCACAGCACTACAGAGAGAGTTCTTGGTACTATCGAAAAATGGTTTTCGGGTTCCAGCTGGTAGCAGAATGTCAGGACTGTCTGGTGTTACATCATTTTCGAGAATAAAGAACAACAACCATAATTGAGCAGATGGAAAGACAGTTAGGAACTGGTTTGCCATTTCGAACAATGTTGGAGAAGTGGAGAAGAATTGATACTAATGTTTTCAAATCTATATATTATATTTCTTCACCGTACATTCAGATTTTAACCAGTTATGGAATCTGTTCACTACTGCACGTTATGCTTATATTGGCAGTAGTTTTTTAAATTTATTTATTAGGATGGCAAGAACGTCTTGACCCGATTTTTTTGAATGTTCCAGAACTTTCGACTGTATCTGTGATCTACGCTGTCATTGTTGTAGACCACTCTCCAAGACTCATTACATTACATAGATTGGTGGAGTTTATCAGGCAAGCACGGAAAACCAGCCAATTTTAAATAATGAAGTTTCTTTCACGTCCTGCTAGGTAGATGTTATGATAGTCTTGGTTGTGCATCAAGATAGTGGTTCATCAATCACATAGATTAATGATGCATCATTTTGCAACTTGGCTTGGAAACCCCCCTGTACATTACAGTGCAAATGCCGATCGCTAGATCATAATTGTCTCCGTCACTATGAAATCTAGCTATGGTCCGCCTTACGACATTGAGCATAGCAGGGTTTTTTTCTACATAAGCACTATTTCCGTTAGCAGGAAAGATATTCTCCTATGCCTTACTAGTTTTTCAATCTTTGTTGTTGTAAGGCAAACGTTTTCTGCCCATCATCACATGTGTGAACCTCTTGGCAGTCATTTTAACGTATCATTCTCGTGCATGGGGATGTTATTGTGGCTCATTTGTTATTATAGTTAATACATATTAATTGGCATCTTATGTGCGTGTGTGTACGTGTGTGTGCAAGAGAACCAGCCATTTTCGTCAGAAACTACCGACACCCTCATGTTCAGCGCATCGAGTTGTATATGAAAAGGTTGCAAATTTTAATTTCCACCTTGATTTAACGGGGTTTCGGTCCACTTTATGTCATGTTCAGACATGTCAAGTTCTTTCAATAACTGAAATTTGTTTACAACCCAGTTGGAATGATTGATACTGACCTGTATTTGTAAGACCGCATAAAAGGGAAGAGGCGGGTACGATGCCGCTAGAAGTGGATGAGCCAGACGGACGAGGAGTGGCAACAGTGACGGCTGCGCTGGCACGGACGTTGAGAAAATGCTAGAAAACCGGCTAAAGCTATGGAAGAAATGCGCTGGAGTTCAGTAGTGCGGAAATGCCCTGAAAGGGTCCACAAATGTGAGAATGATGCGTCGACGTCGTCCATTAGTGGGGAACTTATCACAAGAACGCGAGGCGAGCGAAGAGTCCGGCGTAGGCCGGACGATTAGGCTGGTGTGTTTCATTTCTAAAATGGCTTACTTTACTGTGCTGCTCGGTAATCCATTCCCATTTAAATTTAACATGTTTTCTTTGCAGGATAGATGATGACATTTTATCATACATAAGTTGCCAGCAAAAATTCAGCCTATAAGATGTTTTCTAACGCTCGTTTTCAACACCAATCTGAAAAGTTCTAGAGATTTATAACTTCTTTAATTTTCCATCTCCCAAACTCATCCGACATTTCCTGAATTTCTCGTTTAATATCGCTCACCATCGTTTTGGCAGTATCTCCTACCTGTTTGTTCCCGATGAAGAGTTCGAACATGCTTGGGTTACGATCTGTATTTTAAGATCGCGATATAGGCGATACTTCAGTAACAGCTGATATTTTGTCTTCATTTTGGAAGCTATAGCATTTGCTAGGGTTAGAGTACCAAGTACGTTTGAAGCTGTTTCCTAAAATGTGCATGTTTGAAGAGTAGATTAAATGAGATGAGGCTCCACGAAGGAGATAGGAGTGAGAAAAGGCAGAAGAATGCCCAAGGATGAATCAAATACTTCGGAATTGGTAAAATCTGTGCAGAATCTTGACCTTTTCTGAATTTTTCATCGTATTGCAAATCATTAGGAATGTAAAGTCAACATTTGTTGAAGTTCTGGCGAAAATACCTGGACTACAGAGCGGCTAAACAATGCACTTAATTGTAGCGTGGTTTCGTTTTCCATAAAATCCAGTGTTAAAATTTGCAGAAGCTGAAGAAGAGAGGTTGGAAACAGCTCAGTTTGAAGACAGACTCCTGACTCAGACGCTGTGCATTGTTGCACCCTCAAAATACCGTAATTAATTGTCTAAGCAGCTTAACAATCTGCAACATCTATTTCATTGACATTTGTAGGAATTTGAAGAAGGAAATTCCATTCGCAAATAACGTTCTCACCAATGAAAACATAACGCAAAATACGATCACTAATTCGGAAAGTGATATAAAAGGCTGAAATGGTAGAAAAATCTTCTCTGTGTAATGAAAACCAGTTACACTCAATGTTTACATTTGTAGGCGCCTCAACACATATACTTTACATCTTGCAGCTAGGTGAATGAAAAGTTTTCCAGGAAATTCCTCCATTTTATATACACTAGGATTCCATACGTGGTCATCATGCCTTGTACAGGGTGGCCCATAATTATAGTGACATATATAAACACACGTATAAAACGAAATCGAATGAAATTCGGAGAAGCCTCATAACAATCTTCTTTATTAGGCAAAAGTTAACAAATATCAACATCAGATAACACAGTGTCCTCCATCTGCTGCGATCCAGGCTTTCAGACGCTTAATGAAGTCGCCGACCGCGGCACGCAGGTACTCCGTGTCGAACTCGTCCCAAGCCGTTTCAAACCCTTCTTCAAAGAATCGACATGGGGTTGTGAACATGCCTTTGCTTCAAGAACTGACCCCTTGGTTGAAGAACTGAGTGAGCCGAGTTTCTCCGCAACTTTTCACGAATCTTTTAAACACTCGCTTTCATGCAAACTGTAGCGGTCCTTCCACGGCGCACCCTATCATGATTCGTTCCCAGCTCCCTGCCCTGTCGAATAATATCGTAGACCAGCTTGCTCGACACCTTTAACCGTTCGGAGATCTTGCGTGCTGAAAGATCATAGCAGTGGAGTTGGATGATTGCGTCGAGGTAAGGAGGAGCCGGAACAATGCGTACTTCTAATGTTATACGCATATATAGAAAACTCAAGTGTAGATCCAACACATAAACACGAGAACTCTTGGAAAAACAGAAAGCAATCACCAAAAAAAAAAACGAAGACGCTGACAATCGCGCACTGTCACCATAATTATGGGCCACCCTGTAAAAATCCTTTTCCTCTTCCAACCCAATCTTTAAAAGAGGTGCTGTCTTTCCTAAATATACATAGAAGTTGCTCACAGCGTTAACCTTACTGCAAGCCTACGCTAACGTAACACTACATCAGGATGTTGCATCGAAAAAGGTACATATGTGAAAGGTACTCAGTGTTCAGTGTCCAGTTATTTTTAGCGCCTAATATCCACATATCGAGTTCAAGTGGAAAGTGCGCAATGGATGCCTTATGAAACTCTGCATTCATTACCATTCTTATTTTTCCAAGGAAAATCTCTTAATCATTGCATCTGTCACATGATAAGAATATCGCATTATGTGTTGCCTTTAGCTTAACGGCGTATAAAAGTTGCGACTCTCTTCGAAAGTGCACTTGCTTTTTCGAAACTTTAGGGTACTCTCTCAAAATTACCTCGCAAATAGTTGCTATCTATTGGAGCAAAAGTTGCTGTCTACTGGAGCAAATTTACCACTTCTTGGGGCTTCAGTTTCAAAAAAAGTACTGCTAAAAGCAGTTTTCTGCTATAGATCTATACAATGCTCATGAATATGATGAGTGACCTTTATGTTATCAGAGACGCGACAACACAGTGAACATCGATGGAGTCAATGAATTTGCTGACTTCAGTGCGTATAGCTGACAGCGTTGCAGTACGTCACAATGCTCTGCGCGCTTAAGTCCACAAATTCGTCAGCTTCATCGCATGTCACCGTAGCTACATATGTATCACAGCTGGGAGTTTTTCAGAATGATTGGGCTAGTCATCCTCACTCTTGCGGTCTCAGTCCATGCTTTGGGGAAATACTCGGATGAATTTGCCAGGAATTTCATGTTTCCTCTTAGCGCTGCCGCTTACTCGGAGGAACCGCAACTGTGCGTCAAGAATCTGTTCCCAAACTCGACGGTAATGCTTACTTCTTGATTACTTTACAGAATGTGCATGAAAATATGAACAACGTTGCAATATCGAGCATCACAAAAAGAAGCTTCATCTAGGCGGAAAATTCAGGTCTACCACCAAGTGACTGTGAAATGCGACTCGAGAACGGAGTCCACTTGCTCTGGGTATACAGCTGTTCTTCACGCTCAGAAGGCAATTGTTATAAGCTTCAGGTAATATTGTTATCAATGCAAGGAACAAATGATCTTCTCATCTTATTACTGAGAACTATTGAATTAGCGTAACTGAACTACTAGCATAGCGGTGGAGCGAGTAGATGCATAATCTTCATTCCATTTGAAATTCATTGGCACCCTAAGAAACTGCCCTAAAAGGCTACACTCTAGCGCAATAAAATTACTTGCAGGGGAACGGCCAGATTTCACCAACTCTTGGAGGAAGCAAAGAAAACTGTGTTCATTGACTGGGTACGCTCACAGTCTCTCAGTTATATCCTATGACCATGGTGCAGGCTTATATTCCAAGTGCTTTCCATGATTTTACAGACACGATGGGTGTTTGGAGGTCGGGTTTCGACATATTTCTACGATGCTTTCCTCAGGATTTGGAATTCTGGGATGAGTGGTGATTTCCTCATGCTCACAAGAAAATTTCCCAAATATGAAATCTGGGTACTCGGAAGGAGTTTTCATGCACGGAATGTGTTTAAGACAAAGATCACCTTACAGGTAACCGGCCACTCCCTTGGAGGTTCGCTGGCATCGCTGGCGGCTTCGTTCATCCTAGGATCTGGATTTGCCAAGACGAAAAACACGAAACTGGTGACACTGGGTCAACCGAGAACAGGAGATCTTGTATATGCTATCGGTCATCACACGCAGGTACCTAATTTCGCGGGACCATTCCTTCAAGGTTCAGCGAGTATTATGCGAATAATGGAGAAGCTGTAGCTGAACAAGTCTTCATCAGGTTGAATACGCGTTCCGCGTAGTTCACTGGAGAGATATCGTGCCTCATCTACCATTCGGGAAAGAGTTTGGATACCGTCATCACAGGCAAGAGGTGTGACGATTATCCTTCGAGCTACCCCAAGTTCTACAGTTTCTTACCACAACTTCATTTGATTTAGGTATTCTACAAGCGTGGCATGAATCCAAACGAATTCGTAGTTTGCGAAGGTAGGACAATATCTTACTATGCTTCTTGTTTCAAACAAGTGACTAATAAGTCCAGCAAGCTGTCCTCGGCTCTTTCAAAAATACGATGAATCTAAGTTTAGGTAACGAAGAAAGCGAATGCAGCAATGGGCTCTATTTCGCTAGCAGTATCCAGGACCATACACACTATTTCGGCAAGCAAGTTAGTGCTTTCGGAATCAACGGCTGCGTTTAGTTTTCCCCATAGATTGTGCTGAACCATATTCTGCTTCTGTCTGTCTGTATATTATGAGTTTGGTAGCATCATTTCTGCTTCTTGCCAATAAAATAAATCTTCAAAACATTTCTGTTTCCCGTCAAAGAAATACGTGTATGATCGTAATTTTCAAGAAGTGCTGTCATTGTCAAGAAATGTGCTGGACAATTCAATCGATTTTGATACTATTCGAAGCAAGTGGTGCTCGAATTAGGGAGACGCTGATGCAAAATAAACATAGTAAAGCAAAACTGATACCTTATTTTTGGAGCTTCTTTTCGTTAGAATGTAGTTTGTTGGTTTAATTCAATGTATTAGGTTGTCCCAAAAATAATGGCCTAATGGCCGTTTTTGAGTCACGCATTCCAATTGTGTAACTTAGCTCAAACTTAAGATATTTCTTCAAAATAAAAACTGTTATAATCAGCATAACGAATAGATTTTTGCACCTTGGGTGTTTCCGCTATATTTCTCCCAGCGGATATCTCACGTGTGCTTGCAACACGCTTAACTAGCCAAGTGCAGAGCTAACACTAAATTCAGCTTCCATCGCACTAAGGCAGAGAACAGACCTTCAAAATTGGGAAATACAAAAACCTTGTTTCACACCATCGAACAGTGTCACTGCAAAAAAAAACGAAACCCAAAAATAGTTAGATGGTTTTTGAATTTAGATACTGCAGGTCTTGTGCATTGGCATGATTCTGAGTTTGTCTACCTGGCTTCTAAATTGGTCGAGCTATGGGCTATCAAAAATTCACAACTAGGTTGCGGCAGTTATTTTTGGGACAGCCTAATAATTGGGTCAACTGAAAGATAAGCATCAATACATCAATACACACCTTGGCTTCTAGATGTTCGCTTCTAGATTTCCATAAATTGCCAGGACACCAAAAATTGCAACGGTGCGTAAGGAACACGCACAGTACAATGTGAGCCGTCCTACAATAGTTGAGTTGTTGTAATTTCTTTGGAGAATTACATCATCATGGACATCTGCTATTTAGTTTCTTCTGCTACTTTTCACCCACAGAATTCAAAAAAAAATTAGTTGGCAACGAAATGAAGCACACGTCCTGGCGACCAGAGTAAATGTATTAGAGTCAATGCGATTTCGCGTTCTTTTCGTAGCTTCCATATCTCTTAAAGTTTGACAATTTTTAAATTCGAGTAGGTATTCGGAATTAGGAGCCTGTCCAGAGGTATGTTTGAAATTTGAAAATTCGGGAATTATTGTTGACCAAATAGCAAAATCACATAAGGATACAATTAAGAGAGACTCGCTGCATCCAGTCTCTCCTAAGTGTATTCATAGATACTTCTCAGGAAAAGGACCTCGTTAGTTCTTCAGTTTTGTGAAGTGGCTAAGATTCATTTTGCAAACAGAACATGATTGGGACAAGAACAGTACCTTATATGACCATTCCTGAATTTTTCGACTTTCACATTTTCAGCCGTTTTAATAACAACTTTTCTAAAAGCGGCACAGACAGATCAGCCTCTTAGGTTTAAACAAGATTCAAGCAACTTTTACAGCAAGTTAGAAGGTCGTAGCACAAAAACACGACCCGACCTAGCATTCCTCTTCAGGAGCCAACAATGAAAGTTCTTGTTTAGGAAATTTAAAGTGGTTCTGTAGTTATAGTTTGGAAGTAGTCTTGTGCAAATTTACTTAGACAGGGACATTTATTAGGGTGACGTCACCGAGGAAATTATGTAACTTTGTGAATATGCCGGTGTACGTGTATCCTTTGTATTTCTAATGTTTATCTTCTCTATTTTTTCAACACGTATCTTTTGGTATCCGACCAAATCGGACTGCGGTGCAGTACAAGTGCAGTTATATTTTGAGAGTCTGAAGGCTGTAATCTACGCCAACGAAAGGACTATGGAAGGAAACTAGGGCTGTTCCTTCCTTTAGGTGGTAATGATTTATAGCTGGAGAGATCGTTGGGGGAATGCGCTTTTATACGGTTCCTGCCCGGTTTTTATTTGGGGCAGTAATAATGCGCCACCCTATAGTAACTGTTTATAATGCAGTAAAACCGATGCAGTGCGAATGCAGAAACCCTGAAATGATTGACCGATGACCGATGCAGAAACCCTGAAATGATCCAAGCTTCAAATTATTGTATGCCCTAATTGATAGTTTCTGCTTGCTTATATAGGGAGGAAGTAGTCGACAGCAACACAAACGAAAGTGCGGAAGAGAGCAGGCAATAAAATTAGGTCATATGAAAATAAACACAAAATAGCGCTGAAGCAGTCTTCCAAAAACAACGACACGCAACGTGTGGTTAAAATTAGTCTTAGCACCATAGCGTGCGTGCGTCTCTAGTGGACCCGTCGCATCACGTATTCTCACAGTTGAGCGCCAGCCACCTTTCGCAACTGGCGAACCCATAGACTGGCGTGTTCCCCACTACTCAAACATTCAAGCAGCTCTAGTCTCGGCCAGTATCGGCTCTTCTCGCATGTCATTTCTTGGAGAGCTGCAGAGGTGACTTTACTTGATCAGTAGTGCTGATCAGCGCGCCCTACTACTGCCGATATGGTCGCCCTACTAGAGGTGAAAATTGCAGCCCTTTAGCAGGATTGTCCTGATAGTGTGGCCCCTGAAGTGCTGCTAATTTTGGCCTTTTAGCCCTGGTGTATTGAGCATGCAGCCCCCTAGGTGCCGCAAATTTGGGTCCGAAATGGCCCTTCTAGCCCCAGTGTAGTGATATTATCGCTCTCTAGGTGCTCCTTCTCAGGTCCGCGGGCCTACCGGACCCGCGGACCTAAGTGGAGCAGCACTGTAAGGCTAGAATAGCCAGAGCGGACCCGTGGCTTTCGACTCGTCACCGCGATGGTCTACTCAGGAAAATTACAAAACTTATCAGTTCAACAAAAAAGAACACTCAACATGGAAATATGACCTAATGAGCAAAAAACTCATAGAGAACACATAATATGCACTTCTAAGCAGGTGTGAGACACGTTACAGTGTAGAACTAACGCGAAGTTTATGAGTTCAAGAATGAGTTCAGAGATAGTGAATCGCCCAAAGATGTCAAGATTGACCAGAAACATTGCATAAACTTCGCGTGATTACATTAGATGCTTAGAAAACGTCGCACAAATTACTTAAGAAACTTGAGCAAGTGCCAAAAATTCACTCGAAGCCTACCTCACGAGTATGTAAGAATTAAGTTTTTAGTCTGAAAAGCGAAGAACAGTCACAAGCGGCTTGGAGTGGAATTTCAACACCTAACAGATAAGATAAACTTCAAATTCAGGGCATATAAATGGGAAACAGTTACATGGTGTTGGAAATTTCACGTGAACTTTCAAGAGTTTTTTTTTTGTTGAATACACAGAAGTAATATATCGTCTACAGAAAAAACCTCACGTAAAAGTTGCGACACGACACATGATCTAGGCATTCTACATGACAAAATAAACATGACGGCTTCAGTCAGAGCCCGGTCCCAGAGTTATGTCTGGTGAGCCAGGTTGTCAGCGAATGCACGTAATTGAGTTAATTTTAGATAAGAAAACCTTAGAATCGAGTACAGTGAGCAAAGTAGTTTCCAAAACATAGAGGCGCGATTAAACTCGATGTTAGTGTAGATCATTTAGAATAGCCAGAATTTTTTCCAGAAAACCAAAAATTGGTTGCGGAAGTAGTGGCTAAGTGAGTTGGAGAGGCGAGATTCGGGATGAGCAATTGCAGTTGAGATAGAGATCACAAAACGGAGGCGTATTCAGAATAAGGTGGGATAGATCAGAAAACCCACTGATGAGTTGCGAGAGCATTTTACACCCAGCGATCGAAAATGAGCATGTTCTGCTCAGTAAGGCAAGGAATAGGACCAGTTTTGATGAGGCAGGAGATGTCAGCTGCTTTGGTAAAAATGATTAGAAGCACGAGACGAGATAAGCAAAATTTTTAGAGGTCCAGCATTAGTTCGAAAAAAGCGAAGTGGTCAGGCACTCAAAAACAGTTTCATATTCAGAAAATCCACATTTTCGACATGAAAGAGAGCATCGTAATCGGGAATGGCAAATATAATGCGGCGTTACTGCAAACGGCAACCATGTATGTATCTCATACAGAAAAACAAACAGCGAAAAAAAAAAAAAAA
>KN727403.1:0-16703 GCA_000816745.1 Ancylostoma duodenale
GGACAGTTAACTGGTATGAGATATGGTCGATTCAGGAGGTGCAGGGTTCGAGGGCTCAACCATCACTAGTTTGATACTGCAAATTTAGTTCATCTATTTATTTGAAACTCCAAAATCCAATTAAGAATAAGTCTATAGTGCGGATGTTTGAAAAAGAGGGAGCAAGCCGTAGGAATTATAAGGAGCCATTAAGGTCTCACTCTTTTTTGGACATTTGAATTCTTCGAGTCTAGTCCTGCAACAATAATTAAATGAATTGCGTTATTCGATTTTTGTTCAGTTCTAAGTATAATGGACAGTTCATTTTACCATATTCATCAAACCACCCCTGACATCCCTGACATCGAAAACAATTCCTCTTAGGTCTGATGACATCAGGACACAGGTTTGAATCCTAACGATCCGTGACGCTGCAATGGAATGTTTCTATCAGAGCGATTACGTTCTGCTGCAGTCCAAAGAACCCCGACTTGTCCGGCTGCTTAATGTGATCAGCTTGTTAGAGCTCAATTGAGTGACCGTCTTGCGATTAGAAATAGTCACTGGACGACTTTAGCATGGTTAGTATCACATGAAGTAACAGCTGCACGCCACTGGTAAACTGGAAAATAGACACCATCCTCACTTCACGAGCAAAGACAATTTAGTTTAAGAGTTGCCAAAAAACGAGAAAACAAGGTGAAAAGCATGGGCTTGGGGGAGTTGATCTGATGTGGTCAACGTATAGGTGAGAAAAAAATAGAAAAAAGGGTTTCACAACAAGGATAGCCCTAGAAGAAAAAAGAGAGCATCAGAACGAGCTAAAGCCCTCCGGTTGGCTCTCAAATCCTTCTCTACCATCACAACTCCTATTTTCAGCACCCTATTGCAATGTAATTCACTTTTTCTTCACGTTTATATACTATTTATTTTACAGGGATTATAATATAAGTAAATATTAATATAACTAGCGCCCCTACGGGTCGCTAGAAAGTGGGGTGGGGCAGCCACTTGAGCTATGTGAAAATACTTTGCTCCCACAAAGTCCACAAGAAATTAAAACAGAAACGAAATAGTAATTGATCGAGCATGGAAACGGAATCCTCTCTATGAGTTGCGTGTGTTCTACCAGTCCGGCCCTGTGGCCAACTCCGCACTTCTTGTCCTCGCGATGCTAGCTTTTCTTGAGGATTCTTCCTCCCGCATCAATATGTAAAGCTACTTTCCAATGCAATGATACATCCCCCGTTTGTTGTCACTGCACTTCTTAAATGCCCATGGACCTGTCATGGCTAGTCGCTCTCAATTCTGCGCGAGAATATGTTTCAGATGAATCTAGTGTGAACTATTTGCTGTGAACGATACAGTGTAAATAAGAACTCCAAATACTCCAACAGACAAAGGTCTGCTTGAATATCTAAAAGGAAATAGAGGAGGTCGCTCAAAAAATTTGATTGTGCAGACCTAACAGACTCATCCCCAATCGGTGGATTCGAATGCTATCGTTCCTAACACCTAGCCCACAGCGGACCTGTTCTCCCTTCACAGACCCGTAGCCTCTCTTCACTTGCCACTTTCAAGCCACAGTACGCCCATGTACCATAGGTAGACCCGTATCCTGGCGTTCACAACAATAAAGCCACAGCGGACACCTACTGCACCGACACAACCGTATCCTGCCATTCCCACTCCTTCAGGGTACAACAGTTCAGAGTACAACAGACCCATCGTACATTCGCGAATTCGTTTCCTGAGCTGGGATTCATGAAACGATGACCAAGCAAACCAAGGATGGCTAGCCTGATTGGTTAACGCATTGACTATGTAGAGCTACGAGACGCAGACGACAAAAGTTGGTTTGCTAGCCTGGGTTTGCTTGATTAATTGTTTCATGAATCCCAGCCCTGGAGTTCCCTTATTTTTAGGCTACAGAAGACGCATGTGCCATCGGGAGCCCGTATCCCGGAGGTTCTCACGCCTCGGCCACATCCGACCCATCCTTCATCCGCCAACTCCTATCCTGGTGTTCCCTTAACTATTGGGCCACGGCAGACCCATCCCCTTTAGGCGGACCCGAGTGCTTTCGTTTATCACACCTGGGCCATACTGGACCCAGAGAACCCGTATCTTGACATCTTCCAAACCTCTAACTTCTAAACCCGTATCTTGATATCTCCCACACTTCTAAGCCACAGCGGTCCTCTGGTGAACCCCTATTTTGGGGTTCGTTATACCTGGGCCACATTGGACCTCTCCTCAAAGCCAAAGCGGTCCACTGGTGAACCCCTATTTTGGGGTTCGTTATAACTGGGCCACATCGGACCTCTCCTATGCCCCCAAACCGTTTCTAGGGGTTCCCTTATTTTTAGGCTACAGAAGACCCATGTGCCTGCCGGCCGGACCAGCCCTCCATCTGCGAACTCGCATCCAAGCGTTCCTATTAAGTGGACCACATCGGGTCCCTACTCCATCGGCATAACAGTATCTTGACATTCCCACCGAGGCAGACATATCTTCCATCGGTGAACCCGTATTCTGGCGTTCCTCACACTTGGGCCACATCGGACCTCTCCTTTACCCGCGAAACAGTATTTAGGAGTCCCCTTAACTTTTAATCACACCCATGTGCCGTAGAGGGCTTCTATCCTGGAGTTCCTCACACCTCGGCCACAGGCGACCCGTCCTCTCTCCGGGAACCTGTATCCTGGCGTTCCTAATAAGTGGAATAAGTGGGCTACATCGGGTCCCTTCTCCATCGGCAAAACCGTATCCTAGCACTCCCACACTTTTAGGCCGAAGCAGACCCATCGTCCATTGATGAACCCATATTCTGAGGTTCCTTACATCTGGAATCCATCGGACCTCTCCTATGCCCGCGAAACCGTTTTTAGGATTTCCCTCAACTTTTGGGGCATTGCAGACCCATCCCCATTTGGTAGACTCGAGTGCTTTCGTTTCTTACACCTGGGCCACATTGAACCCGGTAAACCCGTATCTTGATATCTCCCACACTTCTAAGCTACAGCGGTCGTCTCCTCCATCGGCATAACGATATCCTGGCATTCTCACAATTTTAGAACACAGCAGACATGTCGTCCATTGGTGAACCGGTATTTTGGGGTTCCTTATACCTGGGCCACATCGAACCTCTCCTATGCCCCGAAACCGTTTCTAGGGGTTTCCTTATTTCTAGGCTACAGAAGACCCATGTGCCATCGGGGGCCCAATCCTGGCGTCCCACACACCTGGGCCACAGCGGACCCGTTTTCCGCCCGGGAACACCCGTACGTATCCTGGCGTTCCTAACAAGTGGGCTACATCGGGTCCCTAATCCATCGGCATAACCTTATTCTGGCATTCACACACTGATAGGGTGAAGCGGACCCATCGCCCATTGGTGGACCCATATTCTGGGGTTCCTTATACCTGGGTCCCATCGGACCTCTAATATGCCCACGAAACAATTTTTGGGAACTCCCATTCCCACTCCCATTTTCCCATCCCCATTCGGTGGACCCGAGTGCTTTCGTTTCTTACACCTGGGCCACATTGGACCCGATGAACCCGTATCTTGATATCTCCCACACTTTTAGGCCACAGCGGCCTTTTCCTCCATCGGCATAACGGTATCCTGGCATTCTCACATTTTTAGAACACAGCAGACCCATCGTCCATTGATGAACCCGTATTTTGGGGTCCCTAATAACTGGGCCACATCGGACCTCTCCTATGCCCGCAAAACCGTTTCTACGAGTTCTCTTAACTTTTAGGCCACTGCAGACGCATATCCCTTCGGTGGACCCGTATCCTGGGGTTCCCTTAACTTTTACACAGCAGACCCATCGTCCATTGGTGGACCCCTGTCCTGGTGCTCCCCAATCTCTTGGACCACAGCAGACCCATCGTCTATCGGTGCATCCGTACGCTTTGTGAATCTTGAGAGCTACGAGTTATCCAGGAAGTTTGAGTAATTACATACTTGTTCACAGTAAATGTCACAATGACCAGTTATGAGGCACGTGTTATTTTGTGATTTCTTAGGGAGGAGGGGTGCCTTCCACCGATTTCGGCGAAAAATCAAACTGGAACGGTGAAAAATTATCAATATTCAGTATTTAAAAAAGTCTCTAAATCAATATATGAGTGAAATATGTACGTCTGCACTATGTTTTTCCATAGCTTGACTGGCAAGTTGTAAGTAGTAACCATTTAGAAACAGCAGACAACATCCGAAACATACAAAGTCCACAAAAGTACTACCTAAAACACATACGATGCGTCTATGTTCGTTCCCATTCCTGTCTCAAACTGAATTCGTCCGATAGTAGGTTTTGGGCCAATACAACTGGAAAAACTATTGAACAACGACCAACTCGAAAAACGACTTCCACAACATCAGCGAAACCATCGCGTTGCGCCTGCCAGCATCGCGCGGACACGGGACGTCGCGCCGCTAGGGCAGGGGACGTCGCGTCGCGAGAACAGAGGGCATCGCATCGCGAAGTCAAACGCCTACACCAGACCGAGAAGGAGAAGGATCCCAAGTGCAGTGATTATCCTGATCCGTATGTTGTGCTGGCTGAAAGGCTTGCTAGCACTGTCTCACCCGGTGGCTGCCAGACCGCAAATTAGTCACCGTGCAATGATTTCGAAAGTGCGGGTCCCGCAAGGATCATCTCGCTCCATAAATCGGTTCTTCGTACGACGTCTGCGCATCTCTCCCTCTACCATTGCGTACGCACAGCACTGCACAAGAGATTTCGCAAGGCTCTCGTGGTCTGACGCCAGAAAAATCTGGACCCTTACCAGTCTTTATATAGGAGGATCCATACAGCCTTAGTTGCAAAGCAGCATTAATTATGCTCAACTTAATTTTCATGGTGGAAATAAATTGCGATTACAGTAGCAGGAAGTAACATTCTGTATTTCCCACGATAACACAGCAACACGTGGAGTGGCACGCACTCCATGTGCAGCGCGAGAGGTAGTGTTGCAGCATCACCTAGTGCAACGACGTAGGTGCGGCATCACTTCCTAGCGCAAGGAAACGGTGTTGCTGTATTCCCCCGCCTATTTCGCTTACTAACTCAGCAGATCCCCCCTACCTCTCCTCAGAACTTCCGCTTTGAACCACTGAACAACCCTAGAAATTTACTTCTGTCTGACATTGACTATGAAAAACCATGGACAACAAACAGCTTGACTCGAAACATATGTACAATTATGAAAACTGATCAGGGTAGAAATTCTTTGCACGAAAAATCTTACAAGGGAAATGGACTTGCGTACCTCGCTAGGAGGCGATGGTGAACGCAGCGTATACGATGATTGGAACCAGTCAGCGGGCTTTTAGATGCCGAGTCTATCACTGCCTTTTTACAACTTTTTGCCCATCTTTGCGTCTGAACAACATAGATATCCCCAGTGAACAGTAAAGGGGTGCCGATGCGGCAATGAAGAGGGATAACAGAGACATTTCAACGTGGAGGAGCGGAATTGTACGGCGAAGCAATTATAGAAACAATGTTTACAAGAACTCTATAGAAATAAAGAAAACAGCATAAACGGAGTCCAAAGAAAAGTCTCCTTTAATGAAAAAAAAAACAACTCTGAAGGCATTATTGAACCTCCGGAACACCTTTAGGGCCGCAATAATTTGTATTTGCTTGGAAAAATCAAAACGCGTCAAAGTTGGGTAAGGGAATCGAGGAGTTTCCGCAAGAGCCGCGATTGCTTTGACATCTCCTATTTGCGAAAAAAAGATGGTAAACCAGATTTAGAACGGTAATGTGGGTTTTTGCCACGCTTCTAACCTGTGCGGCTGCTTTGTGTAGTCGTAATGTCAAAGTCGAGCATCAATTCTGTCCGTTAGAGCCTTTCTTAACCAGTACGCATGCTTATCGTCGAAGAAGCTGGTTCCAGAGGTCGTTTAATCATAAATTTTTCTGCATATTTACGTCGTTTGTGTGGTAGACTTCAACGAGAAAATCACTGATGGTAAAACAAGTTATTTTCCGCAAGCTTTTATGCATGCAGTCAACGAGGATGGTGTCGTGTTTATGGAAGAAAAAGAAAGAAAAAGGGAAAAATAGCAAATGGCAGAGAAAGTAGGTACAACCATACAACTGTCCACAAGGGGAGGAGAGGGAGCTGCAGCGTGCCTCAAGTCTATCCTCACAGATACAGTAACAAGATTCATAAATGTCCCCGGGAAGGAACTAAGCCTTCGGCTGATTAAGATTGGACGAGTTTCAAAAACAAACACAACTACCTTTAACTACATAGCTAGTTCAACGGTTGTTTTACCCTGCTGGTTTTTCATACAAAATATGCTACTTTTTGCTTAGAAAACTAGTCCACGGCTAATCTACTGGATAAGCCGATAGTTCACAACGCTTATAGTGTAATAGTTTACAACCACAACTATTCATGATTCCTGCTACAGATGCTCTGAAAACCCTTCCCAAAGGAACAGTTTCATGGACGCCTGTTACGAGTTTCATCACAGTTTCTAAAGTGCTCTCAACCAGAGTAGCTTCTACGTCTAGATGGATATTCGCTCATGGCAAACATCTGTAACATCAGCTTTCCCGCGTGAAAGGCGTTAATGTTCAGTAAAAATTTTAAAAAGACTCAAAAATTAATGGTGACTACTACGACATTGAATCTAAAGGAAAGACCCCGTCAACATCTGATTTTCGTGCTCTTTCTAATGCAACAGACCCACATACCATTTGATTCGAGTTTGAGAGCTCTTTCGAGTGTGAATCCCTAGTTTCAAAGAAAAAAAGATATGGTGTATAGTATCTCGAGGTCCGGTTTTGATGGTGTTGCCACCGCCAGTCTCTTCCAATACAGCAGCACGAGTCGTAAAAATCCTCCATACAGCAACAACGAGGTGTTGCTGTAGTGACTCACGCAACGACATGGGTGCTGCGGCATCCACAAATACACCTACAAAGGTGATGCGGCACCTCCCAGTGTAAAACCACATCTACCATTGCAACTCCTTCTACGTGTAGTGCGTCCGCTGGTTGCACTTACTCCGTGAGCTCACAAACAAAACATTAGAGGCCTACTATAGTTAAACGAATCTTTTTCGGACTCTTATCGTTACTGCCAGCCAATTGCGTCATAGTTCTAACGTTTCAAGCAAAAACCGACAAAATGTGTTCTGGCCGGATACTGCCTCTGAGGGATGCAGCAGCAGCTGCTCTGTTGCATACCACTACAGCAACACCTATTTGCAGCCATATGGAAGATTATTGGAAGCGTTGCTGTGCTAGAAGAGAGCAATGGAGGCAACACTACGTGGAGCGTAGCTCCAGATGTCGAAACCCTAGAGATTTTCCCTTGAAGCGTGAACTCTACCTCTGAGACTAAGGTTAGTGATGTGCAGACAGGATACATCATGAAATAGTACAAATGCACTATGTTAAAAATTTTTGTCGGGCGATGCCTTCAAATTTACAAAAAGACTTCTAATTTCTGACCAGACAAGAAACAGATGTGCGGTTTTTGAAGAAATGAAAGCAAAGGAGAAAGTTGATTGCGGTCATTTCAGACAAGAACGAGAAAAACAGTTAGCTACTGCAGCTGATTTAGTTATCCATATGGAAAATGATGAGTGAAGAAAGATTCTTAGTAAGAAAAGGAAGAGGAGATATTGCCGAACACTCGACGTTGGTTACGTAGATGTATTAATTTGACAGAGAGTATTAAATGATATGAAATAAAGCTTTACAAAAAGGCATGAAGACCAACCTTTGAGTTTCCTAGTTTGTGATTGGGATGGAACCTTTCAATCTCGAACCCTTTGCGGACCTAATGACTCCAAAGAAACCGTTTTTCTGAAAATAAGAAACAATGCGACACACTTAGAAAACACGGTAGAAAACGTTACATGCAAAAAAAAAACACGCAAAGAAAGAAAATAACGCGGAAGCTCGTTACGTTGGAAATAAATGTAGAAAGTATATCTGTAGAAAACACCAGGCAAAGCTTTGAAATATGGAATCTTAGATGCCAATGAGAGAAATAGCGTCGTAAAATATTGCGAACACAATGACAGAATACGCAGAAAACACATTATACATGCGTCAAATGCAACGTGAACGAGTCCGTACACCACTTTTTAGCACAATGGACTTGTTTACCAGGAAACAAAAGAAACGGAGAGGTTTTCGTTTTCTACAGAACACAACAGATCGGAACTGGCTTTCAATGGACAGTCGTTCTAAATGAGATATGGCAATGGATACAGAGTTATTCAAGCGAAAACCACGCCTATTTAGCTTATGGCAGTGTGCATCATCTCTAGCGAAACAGCTCTTAGGGAGCACATAAAAATGTCAGTAGACATCTCTGGACCGGTGCTGATCTCATTCGCAGATTGTGCGAATGCAAAAGAACGACAATCGGATAACCCTATAGGGTGGAACGGCGACATCAGCTTTCTAGACACTCTTTTTGTGCTTAAGGACCTGGAATGGAAAAGTCTATGGATTGCTATGGAGGGCTAGGAGAGAACAACTATGGTTTCTGCCAAGATGAAATTGGTGAAGTGAAAGGAGCTCATCAGGTATTCGCAAGAAGTATGGGGCAGGACAAAATTATAAAGTAGTTCAATATTTATGTGTCCTTTGATGAACCCGTTCCAATTGCGTGTGAAGCCTCAGCTATCTCAAGCATCCCTAAATCTATCCTACTTCGAAAAATTAAGTCAGCTATACCTCATCAAAGCATAAAGATGAGCTGTGAGTAAAGATTGCCGTGTTAAAAAAAGCAGGAATGGAAGAGTTTCGCAACAAAAAAAATTTCGGTTTGAAAGCGAGCAGGAGTTTATTTTCCTGCAGTGGAAGCTCTCACAGGCGACCATCGATGGTTTATTTGCTTGTAGTAGTGTGCCCATCGTAGAACTTGTTTCCCTCTATCCACTCCAGGGCTTCAAATCCTCTTCGAAATCTCTCTAGTAGCCCTCGGCTACTTTCCTTGCCACACTTTCCTTCTATCCGTGTGGAAGTCTAGAAAGTGCCGTCTCTTTTGCTAACACTACAAATGGCACCATAGGCAGGGTCCGGCAAGAATATAATTTGTTGAACTTCCTTGCCTAGAAAGTTAGAACAACAAAAACAGTGAACGTTTGTAAGCATGAGTGAAGATTTGGAGAAAATATTTTTTTCCAAGCTGCAGCAAACAGTCGACGTTCTTTTTTAGGATTTCCGAATTACGTGCATCCCAATGGACGCGCTACACGATAAGCCATGTTGTAGAGTTGCAACGGCACCTAGATGGTGTTGCACGAAGAGAAGCCTCAGTATTCGTGTCGCTGTGTTAGGAGGTGCGGCAGCACGAGTGACGTTGCATAAAATTACAGCAGCACCTCTTTGTTGCTTTGGGGGAAGATTGCAACGTCATGTGTTGCTGTATGTGTTGCTGTATTACACCATGCCCATCAGCTCTAATTAAACCGTAGTATTCCTGCGACATTTTACCCAAAATTTCGGATGTGCTCAGGAACTGCTCTCTAACAAAGGCTACATACATGGTAATGCAAATAGATTACATCAAGAAAAGCACAAAAAGCGCTTGCCGCATACTTTGACTAGACCTTACTTTTTAGTATGTATACAGCAGTAAGGAGTTTCTGTTTCTCCGCTAGAGTTTTTTTCAGGCATTTTTGCACACCTTTTGCTGCCTGTACAATTTCCGAAACCTGCGATGTCTCGAAAATATGAGAGTAAAGGAATGGCATCATTAGCCACTGAAAACATTGGCAGTAAATGTGCACAAGAGTGTACAAGCATACAGAAAGTCAAGGGTCACAGTCTACGATGACAAATGCAAAAAAAGGCAAGGATTCCCGGAGTTGGCAACGAATAGCAGGAATAAGGATGAGGAGGCTCGACTCGTGCGCTGTCACATCCACCAATTCACGTCCGGAGACGATCGCCGACGCTGGCGAAACGCACACGTTTAGCATAGGTAAACAGCTACTGGTTCGTACAAAGGAACGAGTTCCGAGTGTGTGCGGCTGCAGTGGACATCGTTTCTTTCGAAGCGAACATTTAATCTCGGCTAAGAAGTGACCCGAGTCGAGATTCCGGAGCTTACACTTGTGTACTACAACTGCACTGTGTAGGAGGATTGAAAAGAATTAAGCGAGAATCTCGTCGACCGCTGTGGCCACCAATTAATCTTCTATTCTGCGTTCAGTGAAGCTTCACTAATTTCGTTATAGGATAACTCATCAATCAGAAATGAAAATCAGAGAAAAATGACACTGGTCTAGTAGTCTAGTAGACCTAAACATTAAAAAGAGCAGTTTCTCGCAGCATCCCTCGTCTTTACCAGCGTCAATTGTGAAATAAACCGTTATGATCACCTGAAGTACAGCGTTGTGGTTAATTCTCATATCAGGAGAGTCTAGAATTTACAAATATTGGAGTATCGGTGCTGAAATAGGCATGGGCGTCATTCACTGCAACTCAAAAAAAAAAAAACGACACATTCGTCTTTCCGGTGCCAGAAATGAAAAAGGTGTCGGCGACAAAGAAAACCCACGGCAGGCGCCATCTTACAAAGTGTGGAAAGTGACCAAATATAGATGGTTCTTCTATTTGTTTAGCTGGCGCCGGCCCAGGATTCACTGGCGCCGTCGCTTGTTTCCCCAATGGCGCCACTGAAGTCGCGCTAATGTAGCATCACATTTTCCTGTTCAGGTCAGCACTAATGCTCAAAAGTTCCTAAGTATAATTGTCGTTCATGTAGGGGCAATGGTGCCTTTTTGAATACTAGCCTTGCTGTGTACCGAGTCCACTGGCATCTTCTTTTCATAACTGAAGGTATCTACGTCCATTAAAATTCAATTTCATTAACAACGTATGGAAGAATTTGGGGGTTTAAAGGGTAAAACGCTCTGAGCTCTGATATTCTGACATGCAATAAGTGGACTTCATGCGGCTCGTGGGTTTCAGTAGGTGGAAGCAGCCTTTCTGAATAGGTGAAATGGTGGAAATCCGTAGTATCAGATCCAGGAAAGAGGGGAACATCTGTGGACGGAAAAAAATCGGAAACGCGGAGACAAGCACTACCGTATGTCGTCTGGTTCGTTGCTTCGGCGTTGTTGGTAAGTGTTTGCGGTGCTACAAGTGGTAGAGGACGACAGAGTTGCTGGCAGATTTCAGCTGAATAGTGGTCTCTACGACTATATCAGGTTCCACTTGAGTAGAGGTTCTTCAGCTTATTCGGTTATTATGTTGGAAGTGCCTTCGACAGGTGGTTTTGCTACTTGTGTGTCGGCGTCTGACCACCTGAGGTGCTCTTTCAGGGACACACCATCGACTTCCAAAACTTCTTACTTCTGTAAGAATAACCCGCTAGACTTGCTTTTTGAAGCCGATCAAGAATCAGCGAGAATTCCAGATGTGAAAGAAACTTTAGGATGAACTACAGCACTTTAATTCAAATCTTATTTTGGACGCCCTAGTGTTTGCTTTCTGCTTTCTTGTGATTTCTGCAATTCCGGCTAGGAAATGGATCTCGTTTGTCACTGATCTCGTCAAAATCCATCATGTGATAGCTTGGCTGGCAAAAATAGGATGTAAGCTAAGAAGGATGAGAACGACAGGTTCTGTTCCTGCAAGTGGGTGGATAGAATTCTCCTTTTTTTTGTAAAAATCAGACCTGATATCGAACGTCCAAAGAATCAGAAAGATACTCGATCACGCCCGTCAAGATGGATCCTGCGAAGAAGTGCACAAAACAGTTCAGTTTGAAGGCTTTCGTGGTGAACACCATAAAGTTATGAGATCACGAGTTGTGAAGGATGATTTTCGACATAATATAATAATTTCATGGATATCTGAGGAACTTCAGTACTGTTGGGTTTCCAGGTGAAATCAAGACTTCCTACAAAACTGAATAAATATCGAGTTTCGACATTGACATAATCTTGTAGCAATAGCCAAAAGTTGTTACGGCTAAAATTGTGAAATTTTATGAAAGCTATGTGCAGTCCTACCATTTTTCACCGATGGGATCCTACTATTCAGTTTTTGGGCATTCTATGTTCTCTTAGCCGTCAGGGTGAAAAATCGTGGATTTGATGAGCTCCACTCCGTGACTTGCGAATTAGGTTCTGCTTTAGCTATAAGTGAAGGGCTAAGCTTCATTAGGCTGCTTGAACAGCGGATGCATAAAAGATTCAGAGGAATTTCAATCAACAACTTCTTCTACATATATTATATGAACGCTAGGCTGTTTGGTGCTGAAAAGCTCAAACGACTGAGAATGCAGGCCATAATTAGGGGAGTACATGGCATTAAAAAGCAAAGGCATAACAGGGTAATGCCCAAAGAGGTATACTAGAGAATGCATCAGCACCCATGTTGTTGCATAAATCACTACAGAAACGCTGTCTTTTGTCGCTGATCGGAGAATTGTTAATTCAGTTGACGTCGTCTTTTATTTGGAAAACTGGATCGAAAAACTGCTCAGGAAACTTCTTGTCGAATAATTCGAGCACACCATGCCTTTAAAGCCGTAATGTAATTGTTGAACGCATGTGACGGCGAAGTAGTATACGTCATTGCACAAGAGCACGGCATAGCAACTCACACTGCATTCGTTGGGCTGTAGTTGCGGGCGCAATAGTTCCGCGCCACCCGGAAGCCTGCATGTTGTTGTTGCAACGCACTCGCACGGCGCAGCAACTCCGAATTTGATAGGGCCCGGTACAAGCAAGGCACAACAACTCTAGACCATTATGAAGTTCTCGTGTTGTTGTTGCACCGCAATGCGGGTAGGGCACGTCTCAGCAACTCTGGACTTCTACGGCTAGGTCTGGGCGAGATCTCTAACAAACCAAGTGCTGCTGCATCCCTTAGACACAAATTTCAGCCAGAATATAATTCTTCGTCAGCTTCTTTCTTCGAAAATTGGAACTGCGATGACAGTGACTGTAAATAACAACGAACGTCTAAAAATGATCCAGCAAAAAGTAAACGCCCGACGTTTCGTTGGCGGGCTTGCGCAGTACTTGCGACCAGTAGATGCAGTATGTACACGGTGAGCTCATTGCAAAGTTCAAATGGAGCAGTATTACGGCAAGACTGTGATGAGTTGAGAAAACGATGGTACCATACAAATGGAAACCCGAACATAAGTCGTAGCGGTGCAGGAGTAACACCTAGAGGAGAAGTAGAGCACTTGAATGGGCTTACATAGGCAAGTGCAGATGTTTGCTCTGATGGACAACATTCTATTCTAAAATGTACAATATCTCTGAAGAAACGGGTTTTCATACTTGAGAAAACCGGGAGTTTTCGTTCGTTAACCTCCCGACATTCTTTGTGGAATTCCAGAGCTGATTACATTTTAATGGTTTGATGTCTGAATCATCTAGGTTATGATTCCCTTGGAATTCCAAGCTAATCAATGTGACATAACGATCAGGATCGATTACCATAAAGTGACATCGATATGAAGATGGCTTTAAACTCTGAGTTAAAAGATCATAAAGTTAAGAAGAACAAGAAGAGAGAGAGAGAGAGAGAGTGGTGCACACCCGAGTCGAATAGGTACGAGTCTTTCTAGTTAACGACACATCGTCAGCGACGGTATGGATGGAAGAGCCATGAATATGGGATTGGAATTCCTAATTGGCCAGCCTGTTTAGAATTAACCTGAGATTGCTAAGATAGAAGCATGATGTAGCTATATTTAGTAGCATAAGTGATTGCGTGCGAAACTACGCAAGCGTCCTCAAAGCTAGCGGATTTACGACCTCCGGGCTTTTGACGAATGTAAAATCGTCCGAAACCGGTACCCTCCTTGATCATGGACGATTTTCTTTTCCTAGGGTTTGTAGAGCCTTATGGTTTTTGCACCTTGGACTTCCGGGTTTCAATTTGCTTCTTTTATTTTTATTGGTGAACATGAGGGTTTTCAACCAAACAGGTAGACCGGGCCATGCACACTTCCGTGAATTAGGACAGGTAGCAATAGATGACGGGTGTTTGGGAAGCATACGAAGAGACAGGTACTCTCTTAGTGGCTCTTCAAATAAATTACGGAACATTTTTGAATGAGAGTGGTTTTTCAGCAATAAGTTTGCAGAAGTATGGAACGCAAGGAGCAGACTAGATGGTGCTGCACAGAAAGATACCTATATTTCAAAGCATTAACGATGAAAAGGTCAACACTTAGCCGGAACCAGTTCACGAACGCGAGAATGGCGAGAAAACACGGGCATCAATATGAAAAATTAAATGATTCTCGTTCGAAAGGCGGCCGGTTTTGAAATGGGTACTCGTACAAACAAAGCAAAACTGATGTCAAAGAATTTTTATTGTATGACATTACCGATAGGCAGTAGCAAAGAGCGCCATAACTTAGGCCAGTGATGACTAAGTCGTTAAAGTTCTTCTGACGAGCATTGTTTGGCTATAGAATTCCAAACATTAGCGTAGATTTCGATGGGAGATTAGACAAAACGTGACTATTGAGACGACAGCTTTAGCGATAAGCTAGGAGACGTCATGCTAGCCGCAAGTGTTCAGGGGCTGTTTAGTGTTCGAACAGGAGCGTATGCACACATGTTGGCGTCCACAGATTTCCGCTCTTGGCAAGAAAACATTGCTGGACTACTTCTAAGAATATAACGGTAAATAACAGCTTGACATATTGCGAAACTGGCGAATGCGTAGTCGCAACATTAGCGCAAAATCTAGAAAATAATAATAACGTGGGTGAAATGAACAGAAAATAAGAAGGAAAAATAGAGATGCGGAGTGTTTTATCATCGGCATTAATGAGAAACCCTTTCTGAGCGAAAAGGAGTGGCGGAGATTCAATGATAACCACTAGGCTCAAGAAGCAACCAATCTTGAGATGGGCACGTAAACTAAATGTATAATTTAATAATATGAAGTTGTTCTTCCAATGCTGGTCGCAGTGTAGTGTTCTGTTCACTGCTGTGTAGAACCTATAAAAAAGAAACCCACCCATAAAAGAAAGCAACTCACATACATTTCCTAAACTAAGGAAAGCTAGAAAATAAACACTGTTGCAAGAAGGCAAACCGAATGGGATGACCCAAGGGCTACACAATCTTTAACCAAGAGAGAGATGGTAGACGATATGGTAATGAGTGACCATATCAAGTCACGAGAACATGACAATATTTCACATAAATTTATACTACTGAGCTATTGAACTAAGCGAGTAAATAAATGCTAGTGCTATGAAGGCTTAGACGATAAGCCGAGGCGACAGAAATGTTGAGCAATAGGATTTTAGCAATGGTATACATCAGCGCTGTGCGTTAGAAAAATTTCAGATTCCGTTAGTCCGTTAATTCGTTACGTTAGGCCAAAAATGGCCATTACGCGTTAATGCGTTAATCCGCTAATCCGTTAACTCGGTAGGAGACGGATTTGTGAATATTTTGATAAGTTTCTTCACTTATAACAAACAGGCGAGTTCTCTGACTGATATTCAGAGCAAATAATCTGTAGATTCAGCAACAAATTGAAGCTAACATTGTTTACTTCTGGCCCTGGAAGTACGGTATAACAATATGAAAACATTTTAAAATGATAATCTCTATACAGAAAACTAACATAGGCAATCGTCAAATTTGGTCAAGTGTTGGGTTATTTTGCTTCACAATTTTCACTAATCTGTGGGAACAGATGAGAAATCTTAAGTCCTAATCCTAATCCTACCCTTCATAAGAGAAAGTGAGAGATTCAAAGGACAAGGCACGTAGGCCTACCTTGGAATTACAGTATAGGTATGTTACGGTGCAAAAAGCAGATTTTCCAAGTTTTCTATATTCAAGCTGATTCTTAGTTGTGACACAATCAGGCCTGCTCTTGAGAAGAGACGCTCGCACTCAGTTGTCGGTGCGGAAAGGTATTTATATGCCAACATTTTGATAATGAGGGAACTTCGAGATGTTAATATCGCTTCTCCAATACTCAAAAGGATGAATAGAGAATAATGGCATTTGCGCGAAGTATTCGTTCACTTCCTAAAATAGTTGCAGACTCATGAAACCTCTCATTGGTGTGTTTAGCAGCAACAATTACACACCTATACCTGCCACCACGCCTTAATTCATGAAAGCTAAAAGGATAAGAAAGAATGAAAGAAAGCAGATTGTTCTTTGTATATTTATATTTCGCAATCGTCGTGATTATGCGTGTAATTTCTGCTGCAAAGTACGAGAAAATTGCGTCGATTGAGGGAAGCACGCATTTCATGTACTTCTAGTCTACTAACGAAATGGATTTTAACGGGTTTTTAGGGGATTTTCGTTAATTCATTAGTTCGTTACGTTAGGCCAAAAATGGCCGTTATGCGTTAATGCGTTAATTCGTTACGTTAGTAGCGCACAGCCCTGGTATACATATGTACATATTCCCTTGCAAAAAGGACAAGTACCCTCCCCCTTTCAGGAGAGCTTGAGGTGCGACATGCCACAATTCCACAACTTCTTGTGGTTCCTGTCACAAGGAGTTGCGGAGTTGCGGCTTTTTGGAGAGTCGAGGTGCGGCGTGTCGCAACACCTCGCCGCAGCTGTCACAAGGAGCTGCGGAGTTGCGGCTTTTGGAGAGTCGAGGTGCGGCGTGCCGCAACACCTCGCCGCAGCTGTCACAAGGAGCTGCGGAGTTGCGGCTTTTGGAGAGTCGAGGTGCGGCGTGCCGCAACACCTCGCC
>KN727404.1:0-19763 GCA_000816745.1 Ancylostoma duodenale
TATGTATTTCTCGAGCAGAGCAGCTTGAAATGTAGGAATTTTTATTTGTTCGTGTGTTATATCCTCAACTGTTATTGATGTAGAGCGTCAGTTTTAAATTTTTACATTCATTCGAGAGTAGAAAATGGTATGGCTAAAAACTGAATGCAGAATTGACTACATGATTCTACCAAAAGTGGGCTGAACTAGAATTTTTTTCCTCTCACGGCTAATTTTGAAAAATCGCCAGATAGATTTCCGAGTGTAGCGATTGAAAAAAGCAAGTATTTTCGAAATATTTCTCGGTAGTCCTAAGATTTGTGTACCTTGTATAAACTACTCTTACAAATTGAATGTTTTTATGAACTAAAGAGCCGTACCTTTTCATAACCAGCTTGGACGCTCTCTTTGACAGCTTTTCCAGCTTCGCTCATCTTCCCCATTGTGGAATCGGCAACCTCCTGGACCTTCTTGCTGGCGTCCCGAATCAGACCGCTCTGTGGCGAAGGGCCAGAGTGAATTGCTTGTGCCTCCATGCAAGTCAGGAGCCTTCTGCTGCTCTGTACGAGAATTCTCGAGTTGTGGATCATTTTTGAGTAGGGAATATGTATCTGAAAACAATTAATCTTACTCTATACCTCGACTACAGAAGTGAAGTTACTAGGATTACGAAAAACGATTGAAATGGAGGTTTTTATAGAGGAGGTATGTCAAGTCTCGGCGAAGAACGCTGCTTGGCCGGCTTTTAAACGTGGTGGGAGGGGCATGGTGTTTACCAGAGGTTCTCTGCTGAGAGCTATTTCTGTAGTTATCCGAATAACAGTGAGCATCAATTGTACTGTGGTCAGGCGGTCACATGAGCATATTTACTGATGAACTGCTCAAAGAGCAATACTGATGATCCACCCTTGTTATTTTTTCTTTTCGAGTTTCGAATTTTTGGAATGCATGGAATCTCAAACGAAGATTTCTAAGTTTCGAAATATTTCAGAAGTCCTACTTATTTATTTAGTTGTTCTTTCCCTACACCACAAACTTGCGGCAACTGAGTAACTATGGAAATTATGGCCTATAAACATGAACTTGAGAAAACAATCATGATCTCAAGAAGGATAGCTTTCATCTTCCCTCCCCATGTAGCTCACTTGAATTTTCTACCTATGAGAAAATAAAAGAAAACATCTCTTTTTTGACACGTGGTCCCCATAACTGAGAGGTAGAACAAATCCAGAAAACATAGCAGAGAAACAGCAGTAAATTTTCCAGCTGTAGTATGCATAGAAATAAAAGAAAGAGAAAAAGAAACCGAGTCAGCCGTGTTAATGCCCTACAACAAGCCATGATGGAGTGAATTGGTTTGGCTAACCTTGAAAGTGATGGTTGTTCTTTTCAGGATTTTAACCCTTGCTTTAAAAAACATCAAATGATAAATCATTTTAAATTATGCAATGTTAATGCGTTTCTACTACATTTGTGAGATAATTTCGACTAAGCTCCCATACTAACACCTAAATGGAAAAAAAATCCGCGGCAATGTAGGTACGTCGCTTTGAAAAGGAACACCACACGCGTACTAAGAAGTCAGAGCCCTTCAAGTTTTCCAAATGCACCCTACTCACGACTATGAGGGGCTAGACACTTCAGGAGGAGAAGAAAAAGTGGGATGGAATAGGCGAAACTCAGTAAAACTCACTAAAACAGCGCCATTCCTAATTTGCACACCCCCACCCGAGCTTCAGCGGACCCCGGTCCTTGTTCACTGAAATATAGCAGCTCTCCTAATCCAGAGATCGGCCGCTGTTGCCGTAAACATGGATTTCGTGTAAGCAGCACGTGAGCATGTTTTTGTTTGGGCCGCGCGCTGCTCGTCTGCGCCTCGCCATCATCAAAGGACAGCGAGGCACGTGAATTTCAGCTGACGGCTGGGGAAGCCCTCGGAGCTCTCCCGCACTAAACCAGAGATCACTAGCGCGCGTTGCGAAACAGCTTTTGCAGCTCTGCAGTTTCGAACTGGACGTTCTTGACAGTGGTGGATTTTGGCGGATCTGTAGCTAGTTATCAGGTGTGTGCTAAAGTTCTGGGGCAGTTGATGTTAGCTGAAGAGTAATTGGAGGGATGTTATCAAAGAAAATTACCAAAATCAATCAAAAAGAGCATTAAAGAAAGTTACCAAAGTCAATCAAAAAGAGCATTATAGTGGGGGAAATGAGTTTTCAAACGCCTGTTTACTCGTTTCGGTTATATCTTTCTTCCATTGTTCTCATGTATGATGCCTGAAACATCTACTATCCGCGCTATTCTTGGCTGGGCTTTACTTTACTTTAGCTTTACAGTGTTTTAGGGACAAAACTATGGTCACGAGCAGTAAAGTACTTTATAAGGAGTTCTACTTCATGAGATCTAATCCGGACAATCGACTAGGAAAGTATCTATAAAAACAATTTTGCGTTTGTGGAGAGCTTCTTCTTCAAAGCAGCGGAAGCTCTTTGATTCTGAGCAACTGGAAGTGGAGACGAGAGCCTGGAGATGTTGACAACGACGTCCTGAGTATGGAGATAGAACCTGACCCAACACAGACGGAGCAGAACATGTAGAAGAAGTTAACCGTTAGTCGCTCACCATGTCCCATTTCTTGAAGAAAACTGATAGGAGATCAGAGATGCAGATCTTTCAGCTGGAGATTCTAACGTTTCTTGAACAGATTGTTACTACTTATGCATGGGACGTGGGTCATGTGCGAAAATAGACTTGGAGTTCCATGGGCTAGGTACCAACAATCCACCCAGAAAGAATGGTCAAACTGTTGCTACTCCCTCAAAAAAACTTCTTTTATACTTCTTGGTCAGGAACTGGGCTAGGATTCATGACTTGCTAATCAAGCAAACCAACCGTGGTTGTTCTGCCTGAGTATCCAAGAGAGTATTTAAGGCTAGGATGTACAGAATGTCGAAATTGGTTTGCTATCCAGGTGCCGCCCGGTTATGCGTTCATGAATCCCTTGGAGTCAATAGCGATGAATTTGCTCGGAACGGATATGCAATGAGTGCAAATACTACTCTTTTTTGCTTAAAGTAGTGAAAGGCAATTTCTCTAGTAGGCCAATATCAACACAGCTGAACAGACAGACCGTTTTCTGTTGCCGGATAACGCACAACAGCATGTTGCAGTGTCAACAGTGTAAAAAAATCTAACTTGGGCTTCGGTCTTCTGAATCAGCCTGACTACTTCCCAGTTCTGTCTTCAAGAAAGTACCACCTATTCAACCTCCACATAAGCTGTTGATCTTCTAATGAATAGACCCTACTCGAAACCGACGTTTGCTTCTCTTTAGAATATAAACTCGTCGAATTTTAGACTTCTGGATAGAAAAAAACTAACAGGTCTTGCATTGCAAAGAAGACGGCACTGTCTATTTCCAGCAGAAAGATTGACCGTGAGTCATGGCGTTTTGAAAAATTAGGCGTAAATGCCCCTGTACTTGTGCACACGCCTATTAGTTCAACAGCTCACTGTCAGCTCAGTAGCAGATCTGTGAGCCCACACAGTCATTTCTTCTAGTATCCAGTAATATTCTCAGCTTACGATTAATGTGGATTCAGCTACGACCAACCGCTAGTAGTTTAAATTCGTATTTCTCTCCATGGATACTGCGTGTTATGTGCTCTTTGCCAACTTTTTCATGCTTCTCATCGCGGCTACTCTACTTGATAAGTCTAATTGCCAGCTTTCTGTTGGAACTGCAAGCCGCAGGGCTTCAAAGAATGGGGAAATCGGTCGATCAGTTGAACATTGGGTTTCCCTGAGTAATTTCTACCGGACAGTACTTCTTTCGCATCTTTTGTCATAGTTGGGCAGGATACGAGTTTCTGTTGAAGCTCCTCATCATCTATGAATCTCATTTGAAATTACTTCAAGTTACGGTTGGACACAATGTTTATTCTTATTTACACGAACGAGATAAATCCAAACAACGGGCAAGATCAATCATGGATGAAATACTTGAATACCAAATACTACGAATGTGACCACGTACACAAATCTATTTCCACCATTATTAGGCAAGGGAATGCTTGCGTAAACTGTACAGATTTGTACAAATTTGGCATAGCAAGGATCACAGCTTAGTGGTTGTCGATGGCGTCAGCGCCTTCTCGCATCTTGTCGCTAGCGTAATCCTTAGCCTCACCAGCCTGAAATGAGAAAACTACTCGTATTTGATTAAGAATAACTTCCGAAAATGTTCTGGACAAAATTCGTCATGCAGAGGATTTTTTTTTGATAGATTTACCCACAAGTTAATATTTCCAATGAATGTGTATGTGAACCTAAATGACCAAGCTTCAAAGTCTTACCTTGTCCTCGGCTGCGCTCTTGCCACTTTGGAATTTGCTCGCTACCGAATCATAGGCGTCTTTTGCTGCTCCTGATACCTGAAATGCTCGACATAGAAGGCAATTCCACTTTTATGCCAGTCAAAAACTTCTCGAGCAATGCTCACCGTGTCGTAGCCATATTTAGCTGTGTCTTTTACGGATTCTGCAGCGTTGCCGAGCTTTTCTGAAGCGGCGTCGGCAAGATCCTGGGCTTTCTCGCCCGTGTCGGAAAGGAATCCATTGTCATTTCCTTGTACGCTGACACAGAGGAGCAGGAAGATAGCAGCACTTTGGAGGAGGAATCTCATGTTGCTTATATTTTCAGTTGCAGTAGTAGTTCAAACAGAGTTCTGAAAAAGGAAAAATGGTTGTTTGGTGTTACGTACTTGCTTGGCTATTCTGTTGGCTTTAGGAGAGAAAAGAAAAGTGTAGCAGATAAAGGAAAATGAAATGAGGCAACTGTTGAGGAGTGAGCACCCTACCTCCCTCGAAATCAGTGGCTCTTATATTCAGCTCAGGGAGGCGGAGATGTTTACGAGTCCGAGTTTACTCCGACATAATGTGATCGTTGCTATTTCTGATGTTGTTGATCCGCGATCGATTCATGAGTCACAAAAATATTTGTGAGAGGTGTTTGAGCAACAGTTCACTCTCGAGACAACTCTTTTTAATACCAGATTTGTCGGCCGACGTTCAAGCATGACGAAGACCGGTCAGCAGTAGTGACAGAACTATGAAAACATTCGGACTTGATCCAGCCAAATTTGCAATTTTTGCTGTTCTCTGGGCAGTTTTTAAAACGACGAAAGGGTGAAGTGAGCCCGTCGATCATGAATGGAAAATCAAATACTAATTTTATGCCAAAGATCTCCACCACTACCCCAAGCATGCGCCCCCCATGTTCCACAGACCTCACAATAATGTTTCCCAAAATGTTTTGAAGTCTGTAGAAAGCCGATTCAATAAGAATGGAACAGCTGCTTGTCGGGGACCCCCTCGCCTATCTTTGAAACTCTTTGTGGCTAGTGCCGTCTATCACATGACCACGGAAAGCCCAAACACCGCTGGCGAACAAATTTTAGACGAGCGCGAGCCATATGGTCCCTAGTTTTGCAGCGGATTGGTCTATGAACCCTTGTGCATACAATGGAGAAGCTGATTTCTATTCGGAAACAGAGTGCTGGAAGATAGGACCCCATGTGTTAATTTCTTCCAATTTCAGCGTTTGAGAGTGGTAAAGCAGTAAATCTTTCATTGAAGTTTGTGCTACCTGACATTATTATCCTTGAAAAGGTGTCAGTTATCCTTGCGGCGTTAGAACACCTAGCATATTCATTGATAAATACTCGCAAAAATTAATTTGCAGACATAATGAGACCAAAAGCGCCATGCACAATTTCGTGAAAGTTTTTGCAGTGAAACACTCCTGTTGAAACAATCCTTGTGCAATACGCAAGCTTTGCTCGTCGATTACCTCTATCCAAGCTTGTATTGCTAAAAATTTCTTTCAGTTCCTTCATAAACTACCAAATCCAACAAGAACATCCAAGGCATTTCTACTGGAGAGCGTTTGTGAAGCTCAGGATTCTTCATCTTCAAATTTTGACAGACGGTTTTAACGAATTCGTGAGCGGAGAATCGGCAAGGCACACCGCAACCATTTTAATTTTCTCATTAAACATTGGATGCATAGAATCCTGAGGAATTTGTTAATCAGGAGTTGTGAAGAATTGTAGGAGTAATTCCCACAACCAACCTTCCAAGTTGGTAACTTCTTGTGGGACTTTTCGTATAAGGCCATAACCTGACTCCCCACAACTTCCTATATAGCTAATGAATATGTACATACTATATTTACGGAATATTGGCTTTCTTCTGCTTACTCCAGGTCGATAACAATGTAGATTCATGCTCTGCTGGTGGAGTAGTGATGGTGCTACCAACTGTGCAAATCTTTTTATGGGCCAGTCTCTAAAACGGTCTGATCCTCGTCCCCAGTCGGAGATCTCACATCCAGCAGCATTGATATGAAAGCAGTTAAGATGAAATTCGAATTTTGGACGACAGCAGCTTTTTGGTGTCATACTAATTTCTGGGTTTCTGGCTCCTTTGAGCTCCTTTAAGCAGAGTATTGCAGGATGCGTTACTTCGTGTTTGTCAGTGAAATCTAACCTTCTTCCCCATTATATGTGATTGCAAAGTGATCAACATATGTTCAATGTGAAGTCGATAAGTGTACGTAAATGCATGTGGAAATCTCGAGAATCCCCAGCAACTCATACGCAATGTGAGGTGTCCAGCGGAACATTGGCCAATGTCGTCCACACTGATCATACTCCTTTCAGGTGACATCAATAAACCATTGTTTGAACTGCTTTGGTCGAACTCTTTCGGCCACAATTGTACTAGTCTCCTTGAGGTAACACCCGCTGGCGCAATGCTATTTTGCGAAAGTGAGAATGTCCACACTTCTTCTCCTTCTTAAGTGCTTCAGCCAACCATCCATTGCTTGCGAAATATTTATGCAGTAGTTACTTCGAAACAGAAAAAAAACTAATAGAAAAGCTTCAGTGGAAACCTGGGATGTTTTCGAATACAATTACTAGGCATTATTACCAGACAATGATTGATTTACAATTATGTACATTATATACAGAGCCGGCTTCATAAGGAGATCTGAGGAATCTAGTGGGCCTGGATAACATTGGCGCCTTCCTTCATCTTCCTAGCCATGTAGTCACGGGCCTCATCGGTCTGAAACAAGGTGGAGTAGAATCCGAGAGATCATGAAGATAATCCCCACCGCTTTACCTTATCTGCGGCGGTGTTCTTTCCGTCCTCGGCCTTGCCAGCAACTGCGTCATAAGCATCTCGGCCAGCTTGGGTTACCTGGAATCAAGGACTGCGTGCTACTCCAGTCATCAAGGTACAAGAAGCAACCTTACCCTATCGTATCCGGATTGTGCTGTGTCCTTCACGGTCTGGCCAGCGTCAGAGGCTGCCTGGGTCACCTAAATCATATCCAAGGTTTCAATTACGGCCGTACTCGATTAATTCCTCATTATTTCAACCATATCATCATTCTAAATAATGACAAAGTCTAGCAAATCCCCTTGCCACCTACCTTATCGTAGCCGGAGTACACAGTATCCTTAACGGCTTGTCCAGCGTTTCCGATTTTCTCCTGAGTAGCATTGCTCAGCTCCTGGGCCTTGTTGCCCATGTTGTGGAAAACTCCCTGAATCTCATGATGCAGATATGCACACGACCGTCAAGGAACAAGATAGCTTACTTCGTTGGGGTTGCTCATCTTTGCAGATCAAAACGTGCGTAGTTGTCAGTTCAAATCTGAAACATACACTTTGAATCAATTTTCTTAGGATACTCCTTGCAATGAGTGTGATACGAGACAGAGCTGTGAGGATGCAAGAGAGCATAGGATACTCAGGCTTTCGAAAGCCACCACGCGCACGTGCTTTTATAGCAGCCCGAGGGGCGGGGCTGTTTACGCACTACTCCGCGGTTGTTTCTCGAAGCCTCGATCGCAGCTATTTCGAGCACGTGTTTTGAAAATAAACCGATTGGGTCTGTTTACAGTGATATGAACCCTGTTCATGCAATGGGTCAATTGACAATATTTGAGTTATAAACACAGTTAGCAAAAATATCCTATGGTAGGATGGGGCCTCACGTGGTAAAAGCTTTGGGGTGGGCAAGAAATGGAGGAGCCGGGGAGCAGTGCAGTGGAGGTGTGGATTCCCCTGCTCATGTACTTTCATTGATGAGATTTCATAATAATAACTTTATATACCTAGGACCGAATAAAAAGCTAATAACTCAATCTATTTAATAGTTCATTCAGGACTAAAATTCACTGAAAAGACTCGAATGTTCAGAAACGAATTCGTGAAGGATTGCATTCCTCCGTCCTTCTCAAACACCCGTACTATAGACTTCTTAAAATCGAATTTCCGACTTTCGAATGAATCGATGGGTATCTAATGCATTAGTCGGTCTTAACTATCGTAATAACCTGTAAAAACGGTGTAAAAATTAAAAAACGGCATTCTTACACGGCTGCTTGACTAAAGCTAGGGCTTTAAGTGAATGGATGATGTAGCCTAAGTTTTCTGAAGGTTTGCATAGTGAGTAGTTTTTAATATATCTACCATTCCCACTATCTAAGTACGCATATGCAACTCGAAAGTGTCGAGTGCCGTTCACCTCTGCAGAATCCTTCAGTCTAAGTCTTCCTTCTATGAACACCCAGCAAGTCCTTCTCTCTGCTATTAATAGATCCCAGGAGCTATTTTCTGACCAGGTCGAAGTTCCCCGATCTAATTACAAAGATCAGCTGTGTACTTTGGTCGCCTCTCAGCTGACACAAGGGATTCCCCCGAGTGACTCAGGACAAGTGTAAAGTGAACACCTCACACACGTCTCATCGCTCCAAAGCACGTGTGCTCATGGAATGAAGCGAAAAATATTTTCTAAATTAATCTGAGAGGACGATGTTGAGCAAGGACTTTGCACTAAGATCTCCATCTCTACACTCCACCTTTGGAGGCACTGCAATGGTGAAAGTCGGCTAAAATTTAGCCGCAAACAAGATCAGCCGCGAGATTTTTTCAATTTCCAGAGGAAAAGAAATAGTAAAATATAAATGAAAAATAGTAGAAATTAATAAAAAATAAATTTAAGGGATAAAAACAAAAAGTAAGAATCAATAGGAAGTGGGTTATTTTCATTACACCTCCCCAAACTTTATATGATTTCATTTTGCCCAACGATAGTTGGACCAGCTCCAAAATCCTTTCCCAATAGCAATCGGTTTAAACCATCGTGGTTCTCTGACTGATTCATGCTCACACCTCTCACAGTGATTTTCACAAGAAACACTCGCTACGGCTGAGCTACAAAGAAAGTTCAAAAAATTATTCTTAAATTAGATAAATTTAATGGTAACTTATCCTTCCAAGGTTGAGTGGCCGCTTAGAGAATTTAGGCATTCATTTCAGTAAGCCCCATAGTGCTTACAAAGGCCCTGTAAAAGCGCTCCATGAACTCTACATCTATTTGCATTTCAGCACAATCTGTGCGACTGTGACTGCAATTTCAGTGCGATTGCGATCAGTCCAACGGATTCTCTGCATAATTTCGGCTTCCACACCACAGTTGTTGCGAGAATTCTGACAATACAGCGTAGAAAAGCTGGCAATTTCAAGTCTATACCTCTGAAAAACGATCAGACAATCCACCGTGGCGAAGAAACACCCACATGATAGAAGAACATGAATTTCATTGACTGGTCTAACGGATTCTATCGTTAGCATACGACAGCACAACTTTAGAAGTCATAGGGAGCATAAAAGAATGAGGTTCTTCTTGCAATCGCCCCTCCGTTCCCCTTCTGTATCTTTGCTTTACTTAATCCTTCGAGATTTTAGGTCTGCCCAGAGCCAACCATCCTGGGCTGGGATTCATGGGTCGCTAACCACTAATGATTGGCCCAACTATCGATTACCGGCTAAGAGTAAGTGAAGGATGTCAAAGTTGCTCTGCCTTTCCAGTTTCATTCAGTTATCCGTTCACAATTCCTAGCCCTGCTTTGTCAACCGCGCTGTGAGCCATGCATGACCGAGCAAATTCAGTTAATCAGCAAATGTACAGTATGGAGCTCTAGTCGATAGAATAATGTTGGTAAGGGAAGTCGGCAAATTGGTTCCGTAACTTCGGAAAAGGATTGGCTCCAGTGACCGGTCAGTTGGCCTGTTAACTGATGCTTGTGCGGTTAGTATGTAGATATTTCATGTGTACTTGGGACAACTGAATCCAAATTTCTGAAATAACTACATCGTTAATAGTTATAATAATTTTGACCACTTTCTGTCTATTGCATAGGATCGAGTGGTTGTTTACGTATGAAGAGACTTCAGATATTTGACGAGATCAACGGGATCAGCGATCAACACAAGCTCACATGATCGCTACTGCTTCTCAATGTCCATAGTATTGTTTTGTTGACTGAGCGCTGGAATAAGCAAGCAGTCACATGCCACCGGGGCATGGGTCAATTTCCCCGCGCAGGCAGCGGCTGATCTTTGATGCCTTAGCAACCACAGCTCATTGCCGGCCGACAAACAAAATTGCTGTGGAATCCTGCAAATCCAAGGACCTACACAAAAGGACCCGTTCTTTGCGCAATGTTATCACTGTCAGATGAATTCTGTCAAAAAAAAACCCAAAAAAATCTTTCAAATTACATACTGATGCGGTTGGTAAGAGCAGTAATTTGCGATAGATTTGGTTACTCTGTGGTAAGTAATCGTAATTAAGCAACATTCCAGATGCGTAACACCTTTTACGGCATCCTAGCGAGTGCCTTAATGACCTCAAATCGAGATAGGCCTTCTTAGGCCACGCTGGAGAATTCCTTGCCCAAAAAATCTTTTCCATCGATGATTAACCTCCGAAACAACCAACGCATTTTCTAAACGTCATTTGCAAAAATAGTAAGTTTTATTTAAACTAGTTTTACCCTGCGCTTTGACGCTTCTGCTGTGTTCAAAGATCAGTAGCACGAGAGTGATGTCATTTCAAAACAATTCAAGTACGAAAACCAGTTATCTGACCTAATGCGCTTTCCGCGACAAATATAGCATCAGAAAAAATAGCGCTTAGGTGGCGTCACTTTTACCCTCTCATATGTAGATCATGAGAATTAGTGCTGAAAACACAAATGTATATAATGTAAAACGTCATAGACATGATGTCATGCTGAGGTTGGAGGGATGATTACATAGTCAATGGAAACAAAGCTTTACTGGAACACTGGGAACAAGAGAAAAAATAAAAAATAGGCAGTCACAACACTTCAGGCTAATTTTTGCACCAGGCTAATTTTTGCGCCCCACCAGAAAGAATAGAGACATGCGCAGACTTCAAGCCCCTATAAACGAGGGCAAAAGCATATTAGCAGAAATTCCAAAGCATTCCAGTTGTGAACAGACACTTGCCAATTTTGCGGGATAGAATTTTTTAGAACTTCCTTGGGAAACTAGTGATAAATGTTGTCGTTGTTATGTTAAAGGTAAAAAATGTTGTCATACTTACGATTCATCCGCTCAGGTGATTTTAATGGAGCACTCTGAGAACATATGAATAAATAAAAAAATAAGCAAATAAGTAAATAACTAAAGAGCCAGGGACAGTATGGAAACAAGATGATCTAGCTGGCGTCTCCAAACCCCCAAGTGCTAGGATCCGTTACGAGATAATGAAAAGTTTAAAAGCCTATGCATCAAAAGTATTAAAAATCAGACCTTGTTCCTAAGTTCTCCTTCATAGATGACAGTCTCTCTCTCAGTCATCCTAATTTCTACAAGATGTGGGTATGGCTTTAACCCTTCTATCTTCTCGAAAAATTCGTACACCCCTGTACGTTTCTTTGCAGCTCGTTCAGTGCTAGAACCACTGTTTTGCTTGGCATTATTGAAGTGACAAAGACAGTACATTTCTGTCTTCGAGTGAACAAGAGATTACAGTACTGTCTCACAGTCAGCAAATGATATCGTTTGTTTACACCTGAAACAAACTAACAATGGCTGAGGAATGCGAGATGACATTTACTGAAGCTGTTGCTTGCTTTCCTAAATTCTCGGAGCTCCCGTTTGAAGCAGATCAAGAACTTTGAAACCTTCAAAATCATCGTATTTAAACCCCCAATCAGGCTTGATCCTTGAAACCCGTGGTGTTTTCCATGATACCGTAAATCTAGAGACCACTGAAGACTCAGTGCCATAAATCGTAATGCCCTACCTCTCTGGCTATATTCTAGTTTGCCCCAGAGTCACGAAACCTAGCCCGACCGAAAACTGCTTCCATATTGTCCAACGCAGTCAATTTGTGACTGCTGCAGTGGTGGAGCCATGGTTGTTTACAGTACGGGTATCGAGCGCGACAATGGCAAAAACAGAGCAGAAGGCAATCCCAGCAAGGGAACACAACAAACACTCGTCACTCCCAGCCTCCCAGCTGTATAAAAGGCACAAACTCACGCCCCTACCTTACTCGTTTCTTCTCTGCTAACACCACTGAAGACCTTCCCTTTGTGCTACCCAGTAACTCATGCAGTCGTTGCTGTACATTAGCCACTTACGTATCTCTAGCACATCTTTCTAAAAACCACTCGGAATAGCTTCTTTTGATTTTCACACTGGGAAAAGTACAGGAAGACTGGTCCTGGAGTCGTCAGCTAGCCCTGCATACCTATTTTTAATAACCATAGTCATGGGGATAGATTTTTCTTCACTGTTTTTCACTCAACGGCTTTGTATTGCATCTTCAAGGAGTCTAACTGAGAGTTACAGCCAACCCCCCCCCCCCTCACCCTCACCCCTGTTCTCGGCTGCACCAAGCCTGGTCACCGCTTCGTAGGCCAATAGTTTGAACTGCACTGACACACAGCGCTAGTTTTGTAGACATGAAGGCTGATTGCGTAATATCTGACAACCTACCCTTCCAGTATCATGACGACGCAATATCCTGAAGGACATTAAAGGATCTTTTCAAGAGATTTCCCACTTCGCCTTTTATGAGGTTCTACTCGTGCTATTATCAGGAATAAAGGCAAAATTTTTGGCATAAGGTAGCATCACCAGGAACTGTAAAGCTCGCTTCATCTGTGTGAGCCACACTCCATCCTCAGACACATAATTTCTATACATGTACAGTGAGCGATTTCTTAGACGCATTTTTGTTTCAAAATTTCGTCAGTTTGGTTGTAGTTTGGTTGTAGAACAGGGGAACCTTCTTTCTGGCAAGCTACAACCCATGCTTCTACTTTCCCACGTCTTGCTTTTCCTCCCTATTTGGTATACCATGACCTCATAACTTTGCAGCTTATTTACTGCTTTTTGCAGATTACTTTCACGAAACAACAAATTAACGTTCGGAAATGAGCAACAACCAAGGAGGATTCATGCATGACGCTGGCAACAAGGCCAAGGAGATGGGTGAGGCCGCAAAGGAGAAGATGTGCAACGCCGGACAAGCGGTCAAAGAGTCCGCACAGTCTGCCTACGACAAGGTAGGGTTCGGATAGTTCGGATAAAGGCTACTTGCTTAATAAATCAGTAATGGAAGCGTCAATTTGCAGGTTCACCAAGCTGGTAAAGGTGCGGGTGATAGCGCCCAGAAAAATTGGGAACACGGCAAACAGAATGCCTCCCAAAAGGTGTGTTTCATCCAGACGACCTCCTTTATGAGGTGCTATTTGAGGCCATCTTGGCCCTTCCTCCGTGATGTCTCGTTCAGTCTGCGCCACATAAAGCAGGATTACCCCTTACTTGGGCTAGAAACCAGTAATCCACTTATGGTGATAATGGATAATCCATTAGTTTTCAGGCCGAAGACGCCAAGGACTACATGTCCGACAAGTTGCACAAGGGTGCCGACGCCATGAAGGGCAAGTAAGCAACCGGGTGTCGACTCGATCTTCGCAAGAAGCTCTTCTGTGTATACATAGATGATGTTTTCGTGTTTTGAAAATGCAAAATGACTGACTAAATTACTGTAAATGATGAATGATTCGAAGAACGATGATTATTTCTTGAATAAAACATGCAAAAAAAAAAGCTTGTTGTTTCCTACGTTTGTGTGCATACTCGAACGAAATTACAAAAAGGTCATCCAAGCTTGACTCTTCCTGAATCTCGACACAGTGAAGTATAGGTTGGGCCAAAATACGGTAACAACACGTGTTTTGCCATTAAAGGAGGGAGCATTACTGCTTTGAAGTTATGCTTAATTCGAATGTCGTTTCCAGACTCAGTACCTGGACGGTGTTCCAGAACTTGGGTTTCGTTTTGTACAGGATTGGGGAAACAATATATTTTAGGACGTTTCTGTCGAATGGCCACTCGATTGCCCAGGAATCAATAAAATGTACTAATAGGTTTCCACGGTGCCCGAGACACAGGCTTGCTCAAAACTCCTTAAGGATTGCGAATCTCCACAGAGGAACTCCAAAAATAGGGGATCAGTCCTTGCCGAACCACTGGCGTTCCACGATCTCCAATTCCAATAGACCTTTTCTTTGTTACCGTATATTTCGCTCACCCTATAGAATTTATTTGTTGTTTTGAGTCGCAATCAAGGTTTTATTCAGCTTACTGCTCGGCCTAATCGCATTTGTTAGAGACAGGAAAGCAAGAAACTAATGAGGTTTACTCGGTGTTCTCCACGGCAACATGCTAGTGGTTGCTATACAAAACAATCGTTTCTGTAACAAGTTACTGTAGCAGTGATGTCAAACAGGGTCTATTAGGACCATCATCAGCTGGGCACGCGGCAGGTGAAATGGGAACGGTCCCTCCTGATCAGAGGGATCAGGGCCATGGTAATGTAATCGTCTTCCGTGCCCATTCTGGAGGACGTGGTGAGATTCGAAGGCTTCCAACACCTTTCAAAGAAGGTACAAGAAACAAGTGGCCTAGTGCTTGTAGCTGGGGTCAGGTCGCACCCTTCATCTGTATGTAAGATTGGGATAGGAATCAGGAGGATGGGAACAGTGATCTCAACGAAATGTGTGGATGCGCAGACGATCAGAGTGCCTCGTTACGTGTGATGTAGCGCGGACGAGCGGGTCTCGATCACTGGAGTCTCCTGTACATTTTTCCTTTTATGCACCGTACCTGATGGGAATCACGCATACGTTAATCCCAATTACAACTCGTGACCACACAACTCCAAACACTGCGCTTCGGAGGAGTTTAGAGACTCTACTACGATTCCCCAAGGAACACTTTTCCCAATTTCAGATGTTGTTTACGCGCCATACGGCTGCTATTGATGGCAAATGTGAGACAGTGGAGCGTTCCCCTTCTTCCATTTTGTTATCCATTCCACTGAGCAGACAGTGTCCAGACCTTTTTGGATTAACGATGGTCCACTAAAATCCTACATCCTCAAAAGGAATACAGTCCAATGCTCACACGTCGTTTGCCTTACATATTTCAAAGCACTTTAAATACTATGTCATGTGTGCATGTGACAAGGGCGACTAGAGAAATTAGAGGACAAAAGGTTTCGTTGTGGAAGACAATCAAGGAACGTCGTTGGGTAGACGAATCCATGCAGTGTTTATAGTGCTCGTATCGAGCCGCTACGGCAACAACACAGTAGGAGCGAGCCATCGTTGTGAGACGAAAGCCGTCAACATTCTCCACCGCCGACGACGAGCACACACACAATCCCTTCTCCCTTCCTGCTGCTATGCGAAAGTATTTTTATCCGTATAATACAGTAGTTCTACTCAGACTCAATGTTGAGCATCTACATATTGGGACCTTGTCTTCAGCACTTGTTTCCGAAAACTAGGCTACACCACAAATGTTTTTCGTGATATTTTCCGTATGAGAAATGTTGTTCCGTATGAAAAATGAGCAAGGCTTAGGTGATTGTATTACTCTAATTTGATCCTATCCCCCCAGCATACATAGTTATGTTCGGCGAAAAATGGCGGTGAAAATGTGTAAGACATTGCTTATTGTTTTGCTGTGTATGGTGTGCTGTGCACGAATTCTCTGCCTCATTTTGCCGACAACGGATACAAACTAAAGCGTGAACATCGCCAAAAACAAATCTATCCGACAAAACCTGACTTATTTTGCGAACACTTAGTAGCTTAAAACTTCCTTCAACAACAAAATTTTCAATCAGAAGATTTCTTTCAAAGTATGTATCTGAATTTACCACTGAAAAAAAACCACCTTTTCGAAGACATTTCAAATTTCACGGAGACTCGCACAGATTCTGACAGTCCAAAACATTTTTGGCTTTCACATCGTTCCATATTACTTTATCAATACAGTACCCAGTACAATACTGTAGAAAAATGATACCTAACATCCGAAAATGCGCTCTTAGCCTACACATTTTCACCGCATGTGTAGTGGCATTTCCCAATGTCATTCATCTGTCGTCGCGAAGTTCTCCTAATACGGGCATTTTGCCGTAACCAACTTCTATAGGTTTTCCTAGGATTCTGTGGCTCCACTGAGAAGCATTTTGCACATCCACCTTGAAGTTCATGATGGAAAGAGAGTCTCGTTCGTTTTGTTGTTTGAGTTTGTTCTGTACAACGTTCTTTCAAACTTCTGCTTATGGCGCACTTTATAGTACATAAATAAACAATAAACAATATTACTTTTCTCTCAATTTTGGTCAACAGCATAATCCTCGAAATTGGTGTTGCGTCTGATGATTTCAATGATTTTTGCAGATCACTTCGAAGTATTCGCAGATTCCTGTTCGAAAATGAGCAACAACGAAGGCGGATTCATCCATGACGCCGGCAAAAAGGTGAAGGAAATTGGTGAGACGGCGAAGGAAAAGGTGTGCCACGCCGGACACGCGATCAAGGAGTCCGCACACTCAGCCTACGAGAAGGCATGTTCGGAAAACTATCTGTTTATCCAGTTTAGTACACTCGGTGTAAGATTTTAGGTACATCACGCTGGTTGCAACTCCTGTGACGCCGCTGGGAAAAAGTTGGAGAAGGGGAAGAATGCAGCCTCGCAAAAGGTATATGGCAATCAGCTGATTTTTTTTTCAGAATTTCTCAGGGAGCCTTTTAAAACCATTGGTATGGTTGCTTGAATGCCTAGGTCTCATTGGTTCCAGGAAATTGTACCTGGGTAGATCTTTCTTCTCATGGGTTCATGGGTTGAAAACTATACCCTCTCCGGGTAAATAAACTCCCAACCAGCTTATACTGCTTCATTTGGATTCTTGACATTCACCCCATTTTGAACCATTAAGATTTAAGCTAAATTATATAACTATCTAACACTTTTCTCAGGCAGACGAAGCTAAGGACCACGTGGCAGACAAGATGCACCAAGGCGCCGACGCCATGAAGGGCAAGTAAGCAACCGGAAATGCACCTGCTCCTTGGACCAAGCCGTCTTCTGTGCACACAGATGATGGTGCTTGTTGATACAAAATGCATAATTGAGTAGCTGCGACTATGCTATGCGACTATGTAGTAATTGAACGTTTACGGCCAATTTTACCAAATAATTATTTCGAATAAATATCTAAACAATCGCAGCACGTGCTCAGTATATTTATACTCAGATGCAATTTTAAATGTGTGAAAGGGAATCTGCCAACACAAGCTGTAAGATTGTCACCCATCGCTCATGCACGACACCTGAGCGATGCTCACTCATATGAATTGAAAGTGAGAAGATTTGTAGAGATGGGTGAGAATTCGAAACCAATTTTCATGCCCTTTGAAAAGCTTACTATCGAAAGGTCGGTGGATGAAGTGGTACAGCTAACACGTTTTGAAGTAGAGACACTTAAGGAATGCTCAAAATACTGCGCTATTTCCACGGTAAGAGGACATCGAACTGACGAAAAGATGCAAAGGAGTTTTCGTGGAAAGTTGCGAGCTTTACTGCTCACTACAGCGTTCCTGTAGTAACCCTTCTTTGGTGGCACATCGGTCGATCTGTTGATGTACCAAACAAGACAAGAATTTTCTCCCAGATTTCCACATATGTGAAGAAGTAACTTGTAAACGTTTGACTCGATATCGAAACGTCGACATCGAGTCAATCGAATAATCCAAAATTCTGTTTTTTCAACCAATTGATTTCATGAAAATATGCAATATGTCGTGCTGCCTTAATAGGCACTAAATCCATCGAAATAGTGAATAGTCGAGTGTCCAATCGGGTCAGTCAAGTCAAATCTGTAACGACTTGCACAGTTTTCTACCTTTTGTTTTGTAAATTTGGTCGGTAGTTGAATTTGCCTTTAAATCGGTCCAACCTGCATAAAAAACCACCTAGTACTGATAAAAGCTCCAACTAGAATCTATTGTTCACAGTGTCTTGTTCAGATCTCACTCGTCTATCGAAGCAAACTGGCAGTAGCACACATCATGCCATAATCTTTTTGTAAACATGCTGTTTAGCTCGACTTTTTGCGAATCAAAGCTTAAAGACATACGAAAGTGTCTGCGCAGGGTTATCTGTGATCACTAGGCGGCCGACTAACTCACCAAAGACCGGCGGGGAATGCCCGTTGCAAAGGTGCCGGCGGCTGCAAGAAAGAGGATGAGAAATTTGTAAAAATTGCAGGTGGAGCAGACCAGCCTTCCTGCTCACGTGGGATCCTATACTAATTCTTTGCTAGGTTGTGATGAGCTCAGGAGAACGCCTTGATGTTATTCACTTAGAAAAACGACTCAATGTTGTGCTGGAGGGCACTGGCTCCTACAGGGTAGGGCATAAAGTACATGCAGTAACAAAGAAAATGACACAGAAGAAAAGAATTTATGGGTAGCTTGGGAAAATGTCATAGGATTTATATTGACTACTCCTAGTAGAACTAAATGCTGCACACCTTCTGCGAATATCTTCCCTCAGCTTTGACATAGCTCCTAAGTAACTGAGTGAGATCGTTGACTGCACTGCGCAAGTGGTTGAGGTTCAGTTCAACCTCTACTTTTTTGAGGTGCACTTCCAACGAATCCGAAGCCAGATGAGGCCCAAACTAGGCCTACGCCTCAAGCATCACTTGAACCTACTAACCATACTGAGAGATCTGGACAATGGGTGGCTCGATGGTACTAGGTCCTGGAATATATCCTTGACTCAGCCGTGAACAAAACGTGGCTTATGCGCCGGAGCGTCGCTCTCGTAAAACATTCCGGAACGCGCTCCCAAGTGATTGTGGCTCCAAAGCAGAGCATACTTCTTCAATGGTAAAACGCGTGTTGTCACCGTATTTTTTTGGCCCTCCTCGTGCAATACTATGTGCAGAATTGAGCAAGAACGACGCCATGTCCGTCCAACCATTGTCGCTTTCTCAAAACCTTCTAAATGGCCGTTAATCTAGAAAATTCTGGTATCATCAGATACTGTTGATTCCAAAGACTCACACGACCTTTGACGAGTTCCAAATTTAAAGCTCGGAGGGATATCTGCTACTGTCTGGCTGGTAATTTTTAAGGTCGCTTGGCGAGACACAACTACTCCGAAATGTGTCGATTTACTTGCAGTCAGACACAAAAAACACTGTTTTCTCACAGCTGTCTGTTGAGTGGAGCCTTTTCTGGAAATGAGTCCAATTCTGAAGCTGAAAAATATTTTTGTGTCGAAACAAGAGAAGCCAGCATAACATTGGCCTGTTTATAGTACACGAGCTGCTCGGTAAATACGCTCAGCAACGCTTTCTAAAGAGTTGATCTCTATTTTAGGTAGTGAGAAATCCACTTCTCTCTCCCTCTCTCTCTCTCTCTCTCTCTCTCCCTCCCTCTCATGTATGCAACTAGGGCCTCTCTCTCTCTCTCCCTCCCTCTCATGTATGCAACAAGGGCCAGCAGCAAAAAGTAAA
>KN727405.1:8641-22723 GCA_000816745.1 Ancylostoma duodenale
TTTTTTTCGGCTTTCCGAAATCAAAGGAAAGAGCGACGTAGACCCGGCCAAAAATTCATGATCGCATGCATCATTTTTCAGCCCGCTCCTGGAGATTTTTTAAAGGATTTTTTTAGAAGAGATTTTCCTAGAAGTTGGGGCTTTTTTTCGTTTTTGAGTATTTGAAAATTTGAAAAAGGACTTTGAGGTGGGAGGGTGCGGTTAGAATTAGAGTATTCTCTTTCAGCCAACTGCTTCTGCCGCCTTGGATACGACACTTTCCAGACGGATCCTATACGCAACACACCAACGGCAGGTTCGTTAGTGATGTGCTGATCCCCTTCCATTACCAGATTGAGCAATTCCTGCAGTTCTTTCTTCAGTAAAAAATAACACGGACTGCTTCTAGAACATTAAAAGTTATTCTATTTCTAGGCTGCTACTCCTCGAAGCAAGCACAGACAAACTACCAGCTGGCCACGAATCGGTGCAGAAGTGAGGGTGGATTCATAGCACTAGGAAAGGAGGAAAACCAGACGGAATACCTTGAAAAAAGTACTCTTTACAATTATTTCGCCATTTTCCTCCTGTTTTAACGACAACTACAGAATTCAATTATGGAAGAAGTTTCTGGATTGGTTTAAAATGGGAACAACTCAAACAGAGCTACCAGTGGGCCGACGGAAGTGCGGTAAGAACCAAACTATGCCCTATTTGGTACTTATGTTTTTCTATTCCACCAACAAAGAGAATCTCTTTCCAGTTGTCTGGTACTGCTCAGCCTTGGGCCTCCTCCTCTCCCCATCAAACAGGCGTCGACTGCGTGCGTGTGGTTCCACAAGGCTCTGAACTGGTCTGGGCTCCTGTCGACTGTCGCGAGACGTTCACTTATTCATGCGAAGTCTCTCCATGTGATTCTCAAACATTTTGCACCCAAGATGTTTAACGTTTGAATAATATGGACCTCTGAATTGCAAATAACGCGTTGTGATGCCTCGTTCAAATAAATTCATGTATTCTTCAACCTAGCGTTACCACAGAAAGTACATTGATGGCCAGTCTATACTTTGCACATAAGATGCTGTAGTTAGACGACATCTTTCGTTCGCTCATTAACTCTTACAGCCCCTGAAGCTCCCGAGGGTGGCTATGAAATACCTCTATGTCCTGATTTGTTATAAGCGTCCCCCCCCCCGTGGTGCATCAAATATATAAATAAATAAACCTCACTAAGAAGTCTCCCAAAATTATTCCGTTCCGAAATCTAAGCTTCAGATCGCTGATTTTTGGCTAAACGTTTCGGAGTCCGGCTTTTTCAAAACTTTCAAAGGCTTACTGAAAATCAAAGGCGAAATACATCCTCGTAACACCATCCTCGGAGGGTTGAGCCTGCTTTGCCCTCAAAGGCAGTGTCTCACCTCATTTGCGATTCAGGGGTACCAGCAGAATCCGGACCTCCTCGACACGCTGAATCAAATAATGTACATGATTTCTAACAAAACCGTCAAAAACCACCCATTTTTGGGGGACCAACTTTGAGAAGATCTGAACAACAACTCGTCATCTGAAACTAAGGAAGCAGCATCCACCTTCGGTTCTGTCCGTCTTTTTCGTTCTGGGCGAATACACGGTGTGGGAAAAATTAATATGACTATTATGACAAAGTGAGAAAAGATATGGTCTCGTCGCACGTTTCGTTCCCTCGCCATGTATGGACAAAAATAGAATCCTACCGCGAGCTCGTCAGCATGATGGGTGGGATCCTAGTGCATATTATTTATTCAGAAAAAGCTTGCCCTTGTTAACAGCCCTTGGAATCGGTCAATAGTGGTACAAAATAATAGAAATATCTATTGAGAAAGAGTAAGTGGATTATTTCAAGAAGAAAATGACAGAAGAACAAGAGCAGTGGTTAAAGTTAGAGAAATACCAAAAGTTATTGACATTCACATCACTTGACTTGAGAGCACAGTGAGTAAGGGGAAGGGAAGAGAAAGAAGTATTGTTTGGTCAAGCAATGTTGTTTGCAAAGGCAAATTCTCAAAAAAAAAACAATGGAATAGGAGGTTCAACTTGCTTTCGACACTCATAGGTCTCACAAAAAGCTAAGTTTGTGGACTTCACTCTTAAAGATTTCATATAAGAAAAAAGTTGCATTCTCGGTGGTGCAAGTCCGATTTTCTGAGCCAACACTGAGCTTCGTTGCGTGCACTCCCTTTAACATGAAAACTAGAATTATTTACATTTCCGAGCGAGGAGTGACGAGGTGGAAACGCCAATAAGTACAAAAGTAGGAGGGTTTTTTACCACCTACACATGCTCAGACGTGTGGCTAGATCTAGAAACGAAAGTGCAGGGAATAGACAAATCGGACAAAACAGTGCAGTGTAATGCTCAGTTCCACAGACGTTCACTCCTCCTATGGCCTCTTGAGTGTCGTTATGGAAACGGATGAAAGAAAAGAAAACGAACACATGATTATTAGAGTAGTATATTTAACAATAATCTCATTCATTTGTTCCTAAAATATTGCATACCCATCTATAATGGTGTTAGAAACCCAGTGTCGGTGCATCCTCCCCGGATCTGCTCCTCCATCTCTGTTATAAAAATGTTCGCGTTATAAATAGTTAATGTCATGTCAAACTTTTTTCACTTCTGTCTTTATTTTTATTTTTCGCAGCTCTTACACGCACAGAAACTTGCTAATTTTCAGTCAAGTGTTCTTTACGTATTCATTTGTCATGTACACAACAAAGATGTACCACATAAGGGCAATTTATACTGGATGCGTGCGACTGACGCGCGTGCGTCTATATGATGAAGAATAGGACCCGGTCGCAGTCGCAGCTCAGACGCACGCGTTTACGGCTTCACGGTGGCCGCGCGTTCTTTTCATTGAGGATGTACACGCCGCGTTGACCGGCCTTCATGAAAAATCCCTTGCAAATGGATGCGTGCGACTGATGCGCGACTGACGCACGCACCTAGTATAAATTGCCCTATAGTTATATAAAAGAGCGCATTCGCATGCAAATAGCATAGAGGATGTTCAGTGGCTTAAGGTTATCAACGTAATCGAGGACTTTCAGCAGATTCGGGGGAGTTTTTTCAGGGTGTAGTTATTCCATAGGTAACGTGGTGCGCGGGTCCGAGGCAGAACGCTGCAAAGCGGGGCTCTAGCTTGAGGGTTCTGCTGTGTTTTTCTGAGCAAACATGCACAAAGCGGACTTGGCTAAGGTACGTAATCAGAAATGGTTCGACGATATCTTTACTGCTTCTCGACCACTTTTATTGCTGAGACAAAAGACATTTTGTTTAAAAAAAGGAGTGTTTGCGTCGAGAAGGTTCGGAAACTACAACGGAAATATTGGGTTGGGGAATAAGTTCGTTCGATTTTTTCAACTTGTTTTTTCACGGTGATTTGAACTTTGCTTGACTAGCGGTCATAGTTGATTTTGTAGCTCTTGATTTCACTTTGCAAGCATTGCAACCTCATTCCTCAATTCTAGCTTTACCATGCTTTCTACCGCATGGATTGTGACTACCCAAGTCGACAAAATTGAACGTCCCTGCAACCGACTACCGTTCGACTTTAATCGTGGATCAAATGTGGTTAATTTGGCCAGGGATATCCATGGCGTTTGGAGAGGAATCTCTACTGCTGAAACGGCAGCATAGATCTGGTGAGCCCACTTCAGGCAGGGCAAATTTGGCTTTAAAGTTGCTTCTTGTTCTGGACACCCAGTTTGTAGGAAATAAAGGCGATTATCCGCTAAGGTTTCTTTAGATGTAAGCATGTATCACTACTGATGCCAAATCTTAACAATGTGTAAGTTTAGCTAACGCATTCCGTGCAAAACTGCAAAATGCTCAATAAGTGGTGATCGTCCATATTGGGTATGCTCGACTCCTCTGTTCAAATTTCACTAAAATGACCACAAAGAAACTTGAGTGCAGGGGATTTTCATTACTGCCGACTCTACAGGTTTAGTGCAGTCATACACAGCTTATTTTGTCAAGTTTCCTATTGATTTCATAAACTTTATCCAAGAGTTGCGGTTGCGGGCTACAAATTGAGTCACTTCAAACAAAGAAGTTTTTTGTAGTCTTGGAGCTGACAAGCTGCTCTGTCTCTTGCAGCATCAATAGAAGAGGGAAGGAGCTATGCAACCCATTTAGTGCGGTTTACAATGTTCGTGGAATTTGGTTGTTTCTGTGCCCATGAAAAACCGAACGAACTTATTTCCCAACCCAATAATATTCTGTCTTTATTTCAAATATCCTCAGATATTAATGTCCTAACATTGATTTTTCTCAAAGATCAATTTCCCATACATAGTCCTGAATTAATTATTACAAATAACGTGTTCGTCAGCTCATCTTTAGTAACCTCACACATATTTTGTGAAACAGGATTCCGTTTTTTCTCACTTAGTTTCTGAATGAGAAGGGAAGGGGACTGAGGGCAGAAGCGGGAAACATGCGCTTACCACACGGAGTAGACGTCGCCTGTTTGAGTCATTTATGTTTACTTTCGCTGTTTTTCTAAGGATATTTCGAAAGTGCACCATTTAGATTGGCGGCTTACTTCCTTATCACGATAAGTCACACCCTCCGTTCAACAATTTGACGCTGTGTTTAGAACAGAATCAATGTTAATCAATATGTATGACTTCTCCTCGAGTATAATATGACATCAACGCACTTCCTTTTTTTTCTCAATTTCTATTTACATAAAGTTTTAGCACTGCATTTGTCGATTCTATGAGTAATGGCTTTTTTTTCGTTGGAGCCATGACATAGTCCCACCTCTGTCTATATTAGTGCGAAGGCTCACTCATTCACTTCATATAGCTTTTGTTTTCACAGCATGGTGCATCTTCATCTTGCCATTGCCCTAGCTTTGATTTCAACCATCTTCGGCTTACAATGCTACCTTGGGGCTGGTTAGTTACTTAATTGTTATAGCTTTTAAATTATTAAAGAAAGTCACATAATTTTGCCGAGTGTTGTGTAGATACAGTGAAAACAAATAAATTATTATTAATACATAGCCTATAACATCTAATGTCCCTAAAGGCAGCACTCACGGAAATTTCCACTTTCGAAGTGAGTCATTTACTGTGTATTCGGCCGCTAGATGTTGGAGATGTTGGGAGGCAGATTCGTTCGTCAGATTTTTGGCCCATATGGGTGTCTTTCTTTCATTTTTTTCTCATTAGTTTAAGTTTATTTGGAGGCGTGAGGCCTGTGGCTGACCGATATCGAGCGGACGGCCCTAGAAGAGGGCCGCGCCACGCACGCGCCGCATGCTGGGCGCGCTCGAAAATTTTCCGCCAATTGCGCGTAAGGACTATATATCTTTTTTAATAAGTTGAAACGATAGTTAGAGCTGTGTCACATTTCGAAAAAGGCGAGCAAAAAGTGAGGATCAAGCGAGAATTGACTATGTGTCCGCCATTTATTGGACAGCAATTAGGAGGTAAACTGGCCGAAGAAAAGAACACTGGTTAGAATCTTTCGGACGTTAGAACCTTTGAGCGAAAAACTTTCAGGGTTCTCTGAGCTATATAATGGGATTTTCTGACATTTTAGAAAGACAAAAGAAATTACACAATCTGAATTTAATAATATTTTCAGGAACAGTTAGTAATGACATCAAACCTACGGTTGTCCAGAACTGCTCACATTCAAAATGGTGTTACAAGTAGGTGATCCTATCCGCATGTTTCCTGTCTCAGTCATTGAATGATTTTTCTCAGTCACTGAATGATTCTTCCACAAATTACTGATGATGTTTTCTAGATTTTTGATACACGATACTATCATCGAGCGAGGTTGCGATGAAGAAGGTTTTTGCGAAGATACAAAGAGGCTATTAATGAAATATGGAAAAGTGAAATGGTACTGTTGTAACAGTAATCTCTGCAATTCTTCGCCAACGCAGACTGTGATCTTTTTAGCCATTTCTTTTTTGTGCATTAAGTTTTTATTAATGTGAAGCTTTCCACCTGCATTGGATGTGAAAATAGGTTTGTGCTGTTTTTTTTTTGGTTCACAGCAATTTTTTTTTGATTTCGTGATCCTCTGGCTGTTATGTCCTTTGATCCTCTGACTTCCATTAGTAAGCACAAACCTGACCAAATTCGAAAAAAATCCGAGAAAAAAAACCCGGCACGAATTCACATTTAAATCTAGTATCACTACCACATAGCTTCGAAATTTCTTTATTCTTGAATGTCTGTATAAATTCTTCCATATTATTGTTTGTGAACCATGGATGTGGAACGGAACTTTTTGCGGCCGATCCAATACACATCTCATCTCATTCTTCATCGCACCTCCAATACCTGTACCAAATAGCTGGATCTCGTGGCACTTCCAGAACTGGCTGCAACACTGGTTTGCTCATAACACACGTCTATCCGCACATTATTCATCCGTTCAAATGCTTCAGGTGTCTCATGTTCTCGTCTTCCGAATGAAGCTAATGAACACATGCGACGGAATTTAACGTCTAATTTTTTTGCGTTTCAAAAACAGGAAAACATAAGGATCAGAAAATTAATTGTTTCCAAGACATAACTAGTTCAGGGTATTCATCATTGGTTACCCTCGATGTTTACCTCCCTTTTGGCATTCATCACAAAGTTTACCCCTAAGCCATAGAGTAAAGCAGGGGTCCACATACACCTGTCTACAGCTACATTTACAGTACATTGGAGTCCGATCCGGTCGGGTAACAAAACATACGTATTGGTCCTCGTTATCCGACGATGAATACGTATCATTCGTTACCCGACCGAATCAGACTCCGATGAACTACTAAGTACTAACTACTTATTGTTAGTGTAGCTCATGGGAGAGATGTAGGCTGTACCATGAGGTTTTACCTCGAGTAATAAGAAACACCAAGACTCATTCATTTTCGTTGTGATATAAACAACTGTGGCTCGTCCAAACGACGAAAAAAGAACCAAAACATCTGCCAATCGTGGTAAAAATCAAAATTTGCACACTTTCCACACAGAGTTTGACACGGTGATAATGAATATTTGTATGTGCACAAGAGAATTAGCCCCTAACGAAAATATCTGATGTGATCAGATTTTTTCGTTAGGGGCTGATTCTCTTGTACACACACAAATAAAATGCCAGTCAATATTAGGCATGATAGGTTGTATAGACACAAGAAGACTAGAGATACTGTTAAGCAACTGTTTATTTCTATTAGCTTTATTGGTAGGGACCATTTTTACTCACCACATGGTGGACGACGATGGCAGCTAGCAAGGTTGATGATAGCGCCAAGAAGAAGGACAAGTAAAATACCCCTGTCCTGTTACTGAGCAGTTATTCACTACCACACCAACCACTGTAATTAAGTGTGAACAGGCAAGAAGTAGAATCATTAACGAATATGCTGTTTCTGCGCAAGAACACAGAGAAAATCTCACCATATCAAAAGTTTAACAAAAAGATTCCTAAGGTATGTTCATGCTCTCATAAGCCTTGTTCTTTGACACAATGAAGAGCTGGATCACAGGGTGTTCGTGAATTCTGCGAAGCACACTTGGTTGGTACGATCGATGAGGGACCACCGTCAGCTACCGTATCATGGAGGATTATGGGAATGCGCATGAGGTAGAAACAGATCTTCGTTTTACACTTTTCCTAACAATAAGACCAGTTTAGCTGCAAGGTTCAAGCTGGGCTTCCGGGCATGCGCTCAATCGGTACCAGGCTGACCGTCTGGCTAAGGCCAGAGTCTCAAGCTTCTCTTGGGCTCACTTCGCTTCCCTCGCATTCGCGCATATATGACGCTGCCAACTAATTTGTCCTCGTAAAAATGCAAAGTAGAGAATGAATGGCAAAATCCGAACGCTTCGAGTTCTGCCACCATTTCATTTTCACTGTGCCATACCCTGAACGGTCCAGATTGTGGCCATTCATTCCCAACTTTCATTTTTACGCGGACAAATTAGTTGGCAGCGTCATATATGTTCCCCACTGCTGAGTGCCATCGCACCATTTTCGCAGTTTCGGACCCGTTTAACGACAGCATCCTCACTACTAAGCGTCGGCACACCACTCTTGCGAATCCCTCCAAGGAGACCTTCCCCACAGCTAAGAGCCGGCGCACCTCCCTACTACTGTACGCCAGCGCATCTCTTCATAGCAGTAGCCCCTTTCCTATCATTTCTCCAACGCCTATGTCGGCGCAAAACTCATCCGTACTATTCCTCGTCCGCGTGGCTTATCCTCTTCCTTCCAACGGCATCGTACCCACCTCTTCCCTTTTATAAGATCTTCTAATCACAGGCCCGTATCACTCATTCCAACTGTGGTGTAAACAAATTTCGATCATCAGAACAACCTAAAGCCCTGGGCATGCTTCAAGCGACGCGATTTGTTCGTTGCGACTGCATTTTGCACGAGCGATCTAGTCGGGGATCGTGTGCTTGGGCATAGTTCAGTTAATGATTGACGATGGCATTGAATAGTTTCTTGGGCTCATCTCATTAAAATTTGGATATTTATGTTTCATTCATACTTTGTTCCCGTACCTGTGATGAAAACTTTGTACTGCGGAATCGTGGCTTCTAATTGGTCTCGAAAGACTATTTTAGCGTTTCAAACTAGTTCCAATTCTTTTTTAACCTGTTGAGCATACAAGTTCGTGTATGAGGATTGCTCTCAAAGTCACTGACTGTCTCACTCACGATCCTCATATACGGGCTTAAATCGGAGTAGGGCAGCTGCGGGGCACACAATCAATGCCTTTGTTCTCTCCTCAAGCACTCTATAGTTTGAAGCCACTAAAACAGCTAGCAAGAACAACCTGGAGTCAATACATGAGTACTCTATGTTAAATCAGCGCAAAAAGAAATAGCAGTAGCTCACTACACAGAGCGCCACAGGAAATTTGGACCACAGATTCGAAATCAGCGTCAAAAACTGCATCTATTAGGCCACATCCCATCACTAATGGCCACTACCACCAAGTGTCCTTCCCCTGTGAGCTCTGACGCTCAACCATCGGCTTATATACGTCTCACAAGAGGCGGGTCGCCACGGAACTCCGGCATGCAGACGCGTTTCTGGGGCTGATTGTGACTGGAACAGCGCATTGTCGCTGGAGCACAAAAGACGTAACTTTGCATACCAAAGTTATTTCATGTGCTGATTACATCCATGGACATTATTAAATCTAGTTATCAACATTTCTCTAACCGTGCATCGTACTGTGACCAGACAAAGTCGACGAAAACAGGCCCTGACTTCATGACCGGCAATGGAAGTCGTTCCTCTCACACGGAACTAACACGATTCTGCCTGATACAGGTATTTGCAACACATCTACCATCACTTAGGGAAGTAAAACACACTTGTGACCAATACGAGTATCCCTTCATATCTACTGAAGCAGAACTCCTCAGACCCATGGCACATTTCAGTGCGATACAGTCAATTGTCAAACAAATATGTAATACATATTACAAGTTCTCACAATCTATCACAGAAATCCATTGAATAGCTTCCCGGTATCTACTGGTTCGGGGAAGCTGGACGCTAACGGTCGAGGCTGGGCATCGTAATGACATTGTTACTGTGGAACCTACCCTTAACTTCTTGGTAATAACGACTTCATAAGTGTTTCACAATTAGTTGCTGAGAATCAGACGTTCCTAAACAAACTAATTCATATTAGTCAGTGACAGGACAAGGAATTCCTCCAATAGGTTTTATGCGCTTAGTGAAGATTATACATTACTGAGAACCCTATATCTAGGATATGAGATTCGGCCAAGTTCGAAGCTATCACGGCCAATGGCAAATTCATGACCGCATTTTCATAGCTCTGGGTGTATGTCTTTGTTACAGAAGAGTAAGCGAAATTTAACAAAAGAAGACTCATCAAGGATGTATTAATCTGTCAGGAGGTAATGGTGAATGCAACATAGTCGGAGATATTGTTTTGTGCAAAATATATTCCCTGGCAAAAATCACCATCTTCAGTAAGAGATTCTTTCTTGTCCACGCTACGTTTGTACGGCAACTGAAAATACAGCGCAAATATTGATATGTATCTCACAGAATCATCTGAACGTCATTCGTCAGTGGGAAAAGAAGAGCCCACCATGGATGCAATACCTCGACTTACACCGTAACCCTGGCTTTGTCTGATTACAATAGATGAATCGTAACATAAATGTTGATTATTGATTTCAAAAATGTCTATAATTGTAATCAGCTCACGAGATGGCTGCAACGTGCAGAGTTGCATCATTCTTGCTCCAGCGACAATTCGCTGCTCCAATCATAATCAGCCCCAGAAACGGGTCTCCATACCGGAGTTCGTCGCCACGTGGCAAGAAGCAAGTAGAACACGGGACATGCGAGGCAGAACGCAGGTTCAACGACACTACAGTTAATCGGGCAGTAACTAGCCCTCTCAACGCAACCGAAACGCGGGATGTGATGCTCGTAGCAGTCGGAATGCAGCAGTTCTTTACCAAGTATCAATGTCTGATTCCCATTTCGTGGGGGTGTGGATTGGGAGGTTCTGCTGCTTGCCTTATCCAGTTATCAGAGGTGGTGTAAATACCTTCAGGTCGTACCAAGAAAATAAACATGACGATAAGTGAACCGAACCACCTGTAAATCCAGGTAAAAATCAAAATTTGCAGCCTCTTTGCACATAACTTGACGCGCTGAATACGATGTTATAGGTGGTTTCTGACGACAATTACTGGTTCTCATGCAGAGACACATACACATGGTAAGCCATAAGGGATAGTATGCTTGCCAACGAGGAGTTGCGCAAAATGTATTCCCAAACAAACCTCTCCAAATGCAAGGCCACGCTAGGCTTGCCAAATGTATCCGTAATGCTGAACTTGCCAGTTGTCTTCTCATCCAAACCTTGGCGAAGGGGTCGCAGAGCAGAATTCGAAAACGCAAAAACCTTGTGGTCGCCATGCCACTAGTCTTCGGGGGTCCGACGCCTTGCCAACTACGCCATCCGTGTGGATGTCGCCGACGGGTAAATCTTCGACTGAGAGTGAAAAGAACATGTGAAATGAACACGCTGCCAAATGGGTAGGCAAACAGATTGCATTTTATATTGCCGAATACCCGGAAAGTATCTCGTGTACACGTTTTCTCGCTCATTCAATGATCAAACATACTTGTGGCTCATTCTCAAGGGAAAAGTGCAGCCAAACAAAAGTTAAGTCATAAAATGTTTTGCCAAACACATTCTTTCTTTAAATGTTCCGCCACAAAACTTCACAGTACGCGGTGCTCACAGCCTCTATTTCTCGGACGGAATTTGAAACGGTAAATAACGATCGCCACGTCCCATCGATCCTCATCTGTTATCATCACCTATCACGTCTGGAAGCGGTCGTACCGATCGCGAAGTACGGGATTCCCTAGCTGTGGAAGTTCACGTACCTCAATGGGCAACTCCTAAGGAACCCCTTTGGCGGACTGATACCCCGACAAGACCGTTGAGCAATGCAGCAGTTGGTCATACGAGATGATATGTAGAAGCGCGCGGATGCAAAAGCCCATGAGAAAATCTCCAGGTCCGCCGGGTGCTGCCCAGTTAACCACATGTATGTTCGGGAAGATTTTTGAGTAACCAAAGGTAAAAATGCTGATCCAATCCTGCTGTAGGAACACAGCTACGTTTGCTCTGCGTTCAGGTTGGACTGTTAGCTCCACGTGACAGTATCATCATCACCATTTAGCCCTAACAGTTGCTGTACGATTGCTTCTACATTAGTACCTTACTTGGTTACAAGGTGACATAAAGGGGAAGAGTCGGGAACGACCAGAGTGGAGGGATGAGGAGAGGCCGGATGATTGAGCAGCTCCACAGGTAAAGAGCGGGCCCTCATGATTCAAGGGAATATAGTAAGAAACGAGTTCATAGCTATGTAAGGGTTGCCCCGGTGGTCAGTTGAAGGAACCCAGCACGCGATGGAGTCCACAGCTGTGAGAGTGGTGCGGGAGCACTCAGAAGACGTATAAGATGTCTTTGAGGTGAGCAAATCAAGCCCAAAAAGAAACTTAGCTTTCGAAGTTGGGATGGTTAGAGAGATTTAAGGTTGTTTTTCTTAACTGGTAGTTTATGTGTGCGCGTGACTGTATGTGTGTGCCGGAAAACTGGCACCCTCAATGAGAATTATGTACACCATAGGTGAATTGAAAAATGGATCAGTACTTATCTTCCAGACGCTCAGAAGGAGTATCTACGGATTACGACGTTCATCGCATGTCTTCTCATGTTTCAGTCGGGAATTTAAACATTCGAGAGGTTATTTTCAGTTTGTTACATTTATTATTCGTTTATTTGGCACAAGCGATCACATGAGTGATAGTGATATTATCTACTTTGACTTTGCGAAAGCGTTTGACCGGGTTAGTCATGGAAAGCTGTTACACATGATAAACAACTTGGGGTTCCATCCAAATGTTTGTGCCTGGCTCTCTCAGTTTCTTTGTGGCAGAACGTTTCAAATTAAAGTCGACTCATCTCTGTCTAGTATACGAGAAGCTCGTAGTGAAGTACCTCGAGGTACTGTCTCCTATTCTATTCCTCCTCTACACATCCGAAATTGCAGAACTCTTACAAAGTAAAGGAGTCGGATGCATGCAATATGCAGATGATGTTAAGATCTACCGTGAGATAAGTGAATCCGAAGATATGAGTAAAGTACAAGATGCCATCAACTGCTTGGTTGATTGGTCCAAAAAGTGGCAATTACCACTTTCACTGGGTAAAACTTATCATCTCAGAATTGGTAACTCATATTCCACTAGCTCCTATGCTATAGACTCTCTCGAAGTAGCAAGAACCACCTCTGTTAAAGATCTAGGGGTTTGCTATGATCAAAAGCTTGATTTTACCTCACATTACGCAGTGATTTGTAGCAAGGCACAAGGTTTCAAATATTCAAGGCTCTTTCCACAACTGATCAGAATTTACTTTTACGAGTTTATAAAATGTACATTCGTCCTCTAGTGGAGTGTGGATCTACCGTATTCAATCCATGCAAGAAAAAGGATATTGTAAAAATTGGAAGGGTACAAAATAGCTTCACGAGAAAAGTACTCATTAGGAAAGGAATTTTTTCTTACTCAAGCATTCCCCATGCAACAGTAAGGAATCGTTACCTTGGTATTCCCTCTCTTGAATCTAGACGAAAACTCTTCGATGTATGCATGGTCTATAAAATACTGCACGCATGGAACTTTGAAAAAGCTGAACTATTCTTTTCTTTAATGACATCCATAACTAGGGTTAGCAAATTTAAAATCTTTTATACACGACCGCGAAGCTCTATAAGGGCCAAGAGTTTCACAGTCCGAGCGGGAACGGCATACCTCTCCTTGAGCAAAGAGGCACCTACCGTAAACTCTCTTGCTGCTTTCAAAAGATTTGCCATCCCTAGGATAACTACCTTCTAACAGAGTAATGGTGCAGTTTTAGTTTTAACTTGCTATGATTGCATTGAAAGGAATGTTAATACTGGTTTTTGCTCACATGTAATGATAACTATTTTTTAACGCCTGTCTTAAACAGCGTAATAAATGCATGTATGTATGTACTTATTTATGTGTTTATTCGTTTATCCGTACACGATAAGCCTAATAGCGCTAATGAATCCTGAAACTAATAAGTGAGAGAAATATTGATTCTGTGGCTTCCTCCACTATCGGATTTTTAGAGGATTGCAATGGAAAGACGAGAAGGGATTCTTCGCCTATGCCGATATGACTCAGAAGGCGATGTTAAAGTAATTGCTCTCTTATTTCCATACGAGAGAGATAGTATATGAATACGGAAGTATTTTCAGATCTTTAAGCACGAATATTACCTTTTAAAGATGCTCGCTAAGGAATATACAACTCGTAGTCATCGAGCACACTATCCCTATATACTAGGCCAAGGATGTTTGGCAGAACTGCGCTATCTCAACGTAACCTCGTCACTCTACGCAACGTTGGAAGCGTTAGTGTCGTAGCTTCTACGCAAATTTTGCAGGTTACTGAAACCAGTGGCAAACATCACGACATGGTTGAAAC
>KN727407.1:12622-29286 GCA_000816745.1 Ancylostoma duodenale
TAGAGGAAACAATTCTAGGAAAACTTCATACTGTAAGTGGATTTTTGATCCTGTGACAGACAAAAGATGAGTATGGAACAAACTAATTTAGTAAAGTAGCAATACTAAGGGAAATACTTCATGAAGAGGTACGAGGATATACCATTCACCCCTTATTAAAACCGTGACTTACGAGAGCAAAGTCGTGTGCGGCGTCGTTTGCTGCTGGATGTACGGCCACCATGTCACAGTCAAACAGCAGGCTCCGTTTAATCTGTAATCTACCCGTAGACTACGAGAACTTCAAATCGGTTGTACGAATTCTCTTTGTTTAAAAATATTTGTTGAAGCAGAAAACATTATCTTAGTACCTGAAACTCGACGGCTAATCCATGCGACAAGCCGACAAACACAAATCCGTGACATTTCTTCTGATCTGACTAAACAGAGGGGAATCAACATTACTCTTCTTAAGGATCTGCCTCATTTATGCATGTTATTTATTTGGTTGATAAGTTCCAAAAAAATTCAGCATGCGCACTGACATAAAAACTATAACTGGGCTGAAGACAACTTTAGCCATTACCAGTTTGCAAGAAGACAAAGATCCTAGGATGCTGTGAGCCTAATGATCATAAAACCACGTGCCAAATCGGCTCCTATTGTGAGAAGATTAGCTCTGAACGTGGTTTTAGGTAGTGTTTTAGCCTATGCGTGAGTACATTGTCTTTTTTTTTTTGCTTCTCAAAAAAAATGTCCTCATTTCAGCTCTTACTGCACAACTAAATAGTTGAAGAATTCAAACAAACGTAGACAAAATGCCTTTTCTGTACTTCTCTCCAGCCTCTCCCTCCCTCCCTACTTACTACTCGCTCTAAGACTCTCATAGAAACAGAAGACCCTCACTTTTGGTGATTTTTACCCTTTTTAAGCTATTAATGCACTTACCGTGGATTTAGGAATCATACTGTATCGCCAATCATCCTGATCACCGAAGCGGTACACATCCATGACAGTGAACGACGGCGCACATCGTTCGGCGATATATGGCAATAAGAAAACAAACTAAACAATCACACAAACCATTTAGAATTGAGCATATCTGTGAAAATGGTAGCAGTATCCATACATCATAAATCACGCACGTTTTCAAGATTGAATAACCTCCAATACTTGTAATAGCAATGTGTTGTTAAGTCGTAAACAGTGCTTTCGGTGATATCCTGCAACAAGAGATACTCAATTCACTGAAGGAAGAGGTCGAAGCAGACGCCCAGACCGAGCTGATCGTGCCGAGCCTGACGAATCCGACGATCGCAGCGATGGCGTAGACCACTGCCGCCTGATACTTCCAGACTGCATGTCGTTTGAGTTGGAACGCTGACATTACTGCTTGTTATTCGTGTATTTCATTCGTAGCAGCATCGCCTAATCGTGCTCTAAAATCTCCGACACTGTTCGTCTGGTGAAGGAACAACTATGAAACGCAGATAACATCGCGGCGTTTTCTAGCTTATCAAGAGACCCGTATACTAAGTGTGGATCGCTTGAATTGTGGATTTCGCCCTAACGCCGGCATCAGAAGGATTTTGACATCATGAGGACTTGGTGGCGAAGGACAAATACCACAACCTTTGCGTCTGTTATCCTATGCAACCGAACTAACTTTCCAGAGCAAAAGATCTTCTGGCTCGACCATGAGCAGGTAGTAAAGGCCGTAAGGGGGCAAGCCCCACCCCTCCACAAAGGTGGGTCGGCAAATCTTCAAAATTAGTTCGTAAAATGATTGATATTTTTAGTTCTGAACTCTTCTAATTCCAAAGTTTTCAGTTCCCGGATTCCTCATTTTCATAATAATTTTATAGCTATTCATTTTTAACCATTTGGATTGAACCTAATTTCTTAATAACTTCACTTTTGAGATTCCAGCTGCCTGAATCCCTATAGTGGCAACCCCAGGTTTTGTTCCCAGCCTCTTCCCCGAAAGTATTTCCGGTCGATATAACCTCTTGAATAATTTGCTACGTAAAATTTTGGATGTGGAGCACTGTACTTACAACTAGAATGGATTGTGCGGCCCATGTAAGTGGATAAGAAACCGGACGACTGACCAATCACAGAGGTCGATCTTGTCTCCCTCTTTGAGTACGTTTCATAACCGAAATTTCCAGAATAAACGTTGGCAACGCTCTCTCACGCCATAAGATCCGCAAAGTGGAAGATTACTCGAAAACGGAGCGCTTCATCAACACTTATCTAGAGCACTCAGGCGGGACAATGTTAACGCCTTCCTTTCCGAGCAACCAACTACAGAAGCACTGAACAACAGTATGACAAAATATTTAGTTCCTCCGCAAGACATTAACAACATAGAACGATACACAAAGAAAATACAACAACGAATGCTCAGAGATCGCCGACAAATAACTCTCATAACGACGTAATCGACAAATCAACGGACGGAAACGACCCAAATCGAGCTTCAGTGGAAGTGATAAATTGCTAGCCTCGGAAACCTCCCGGACCTCCGCGGGCAACCCCACGCACTCCACCGCGAGCCATCGCAGCACCCCTGAAGTAACAAAATGTGTGTTAATTGCAAAATCTAACAAGTAAAAATACTAAATGGATAGAAGCGTCAAGTCAATGATCTGCAATGGAAATTTCTGCATGTTCGTCTCACAATTAAGGGTATAAAATGACATAGAATTTGAAGAAAAACTGTTACCTTGCACGGAATGAAGTTCCTCTGCCTCCTCGTCCACCTCTTTGATCTCCTCCCATACCCATACCAATGGCTCCCTGAAAAGTAAGAATTTGAGCACAATCAAGTTTTTGAAAAGCAAGCGATTCCCCTCAAGACTAATCCAAAAACATCATTTGACTAAATATTATCTGCCCAAATGTAAAGAAACTGATAATAAGGTAGGGAATTTGAGATTTAAGAACAACTGCAAGATTACCTTCTGCGCGCGACCAATGTTCTTGAACATGGGAGCATTTTTGAGCATATCCGGAAGAATCATGAAACGAATCTGTAAAAAGCATGTTGAGCTCAGTGAAAAATCGCGGAATTTTATCGTCATCTTACCTTGTTCCCCCTCACAAAAACATTATCAAGCTGGTGAGTTCGTCCATCTCGGAACGTCACGCATACTTCAGCCATCTGACAATTCATATTATCCTCGGCCTCCAGAAGTTTGCCACGGTATACCTCACCTGAGCAAAAAATTATGAACTGGCTGTCAAAAAACATTGATTTTATTCTTTCACTTCCTTTCCGTTCGAACAAAAAAAACAGAGCGCACAAGCAAATTTCTACCTGAAGCAATTAAAGACCCAAAAAAAGTAACGTACCGGTAACTGTTTCAAGTGTCACCACATGCCCTTCGGCTTCGTGCAAGATCTTGATTGGCACACCGACTGAAGTCATATCCTGAAGCAAAATATGCACTAATTAGTGTCACAGCCTTATAGACGAGACCAGCAAGCAATCCAATACACGATCAAGACGACTATGGAACTCCAGCGTTACACATTGTTCCTGTTATTTGAACGCTACGTCTCATTGGATCTAAGAGCCCTAGCAGTACAAAGCAGAGATAATGATACAGAATTGTGGCGGTGGCCGATGGGAGCAAGAAGAAACTGTACTTTCCCCAGTGATCATGCATTGGACGTCCATTTTGCGCCGTGGGCGGGGTTACTGTCTCTGATAACTGTGCAGCACGAACGCAGCCCGAATGGCGTAATGGTTCGAGTAGAAACCCTGGCAGCAACGGTTCCCAGTTGCTGCCATCCTCCCTCGAGTGCTGCCATCCCTCAGCAATTTATGCTAAAGGGACGAAAGCTCGAGCAGCAATCGAGTGGAGGATGGCAGCAACCGGGAACCGTTGCTGCTAGGGTTTCTACTCTAACCATTACTCCGTTCGGGCTGCACAGTTATCAGAGCTGTTGTAAACAGTAATGTTGAAAATGTACTGCCAATTCCAGCAGTGTTGGTATTGGACCATTTTCAAATCTCAAGCTGGAAGGAGTAGGTACCGCCACCTTGGCTCACGTCCAACATGATAAAGAATACGATTACACGTCAAGTACAGTCCTTCTCAAAAAGATTCCATTGGTGCAGAAAAGCGGTGGGACCCGAACAAATGATGGGGAGAGAGCATGCTCCACTCAGACAAAAGTACCGTACGAGCGGGCCCCAGTAGACCGTGTCGCAGGCACATTTCGCAGCCAGCTCGCGCGGTTTTCGTGGCCCACTCGCAGGGTGTTGCGGACCATTCGCTGTTGCCGCGACAACCCTGCGGGCGGGCTACGACAACCATGAGGCCGAGTCATGGCTGCGACCCGCTTTACCGGGGCCCGCTAGCACGGCACTTTTATCTCAGCAAACGACAGAGTCGAGTAGGTCCCGCCTCGATTCTGCTGCCGTCTATCTTTTCGACAGGGACTGTAGATCAGGAGCTGTGCACCTGCACTCAGCATGTATGCAACCATGATTTCTGAAAAAATGATGCTTCCAAAATCTCGTCATGCTTTAAACGGAGGATTAATCGACGTGCTTACCATCAATTCTAATTAGCATCCCAAAGCCGTTCCTTTATTCAGGGATTCCCACAATGAGCATCGACAGATATGACGAATTCGCGAAGTTAGGGGCGCACAATATCACGACAGCGGTGCGCCCTAATTGTCGTGTTATCTACCGTTTCTTTGCATTTTTTTTTCGTCGATGGTTTAAATACGAAAGGAGGCAGCCGGCCGCTAAGGTTAGCTATCACGGCAGTGCAAAGTAGCGATTCCAGCCTACGGCGCGGCTGAGCTGTTATGTGCCCTCAAGAATTTAAATTCGTCAGCTCTATCGACACTCACTGTAACGACTTAACGCTCTGATGTAAAACGGCTGTTTAGTTCGTAAATCACACGTTAAGCAATCTCATGCTTGCAGACTTACAGCGGTAAAGATTGACAACCTGGATGTGGAGGGCCAGCATCAGCAAAAATATTTAATACTTTGCGGGCTTGGAAGGGAACAGCCATTGAAATCGCTACCTTATGGTAATAACCATTAGCACCTAATTTTAATTTTTTTTCGTAGAGTTTGATAGTTTTCCAATAAGGAAAACGTTAAATTCGTATATGACCTTTGGAAAAACTCCAAATATTACCAAATACAGCAGCAAGGGACAGCAATTGTAGCGCGCAATCGGCCCTGAGTCCCGCAAAAGGGTCAGCTTCGTCGAAGCTCGAAGTGTATGCGTGTTTGGCTCCGAAATCACTACTATTTTTTCGTTATCCTCTCTAATATCGCGAACTTAACATAGTTCAGCGTAGAAAAAAAGCGATTATCAGGCCACTCCTTATCACGAAATTCAGCAATAAATTCGACTTTAAGGACATCTAATGAGTTCAATGCGTTAAAAGTCTAAAGAATATGCTACAATCCTTAACTGCAGCAGGAATTTCGTGGAAAAAATATTTCCCCATTACCCAACCGTTGATCGTACACCATAAAAATCGAGAAGAGCTCTGATCAGGCAAATATCCCGAGAACTGTAATGAATATTCATGCTATTGTACCCTTCTTTTGATTTTTGTAAGGTCCTCAAAAGGACAACAAAGACTTCCAGATCCACCAATACTTGAAGATAAATAGGAGCATTGTGAAGCAGCAAAAGAAGAGAAACAACAGGTAAAAACAGCAAAAAACCACAGATCTGTTGGGCGATGCCTCCACGAAGATTCGAAAACCACTCCGCAGGCCGCGGGGTCGGCGTTCCGCCGGACGCGCAGCGGTTTTCTCATTGGAGCGCAGAATTTCGTGTGCTCCGGAATCACAACCGGCCTCGTTCCTTCGGCAATTTTTCTGCGAATTTAACGTTTCTATATTTGTGTTTTATGTTCGCTGATAGAAATGCTGCAATTTGTGTAATTTCTGCATGGAACAAGCCCCTTCTCGAACGCTCTGTTGCGTGGGCTTTCTGTACACCTTGCTCCACAAAGCACAATCATTCGGTAGCTGGGAATTCCTAAGCTTTTTCTCAAATGAGTCACTTTGCTGATTCAGTATTCAGTAGCTTGGTTATTGCTTCTAGCAACAGTCTAACTGAAAAGAATCACCAGGGCTTCTTTATGAACTATTGTTCGTAATGTGTGAATCTTTTCTTGTAGTGTGTCGGCGCTTGATTATCCGGTTCTTTTCCTCTTGAGAAATCGCATGCAGCTCCTCGTCGTTGTTACGATCGAAGGGTTCGACTCTTATGTGATCCATTCAGCTTAACTCACCACAGTGCCCAGCTTTATAAACCGCTCAGGTCGTGAAATTTTGGTCCTTTCATGTGCACAGGCAGCAAAATACAAGGAGCACTCCAAAAAGATAGTCAAAAATCCTCTTCTCATATCGACCTCTCCCAAACAAGGTCAAATATTGGAGTTATATAATGGAGCTTTCCCTAGTAGGTGGTACTTAGCTCTTCGTTACCAGTGAAAGGATTGTGTACATCAATATCTAACTGGATTTTGACAAGCTTTGCTCAAAATTGGAACCAAAGCACATAAATGGATCCAGAGAAAGCTTCATGTGCATACCCTTCTGTCCTATTCATCGCCCACTGTGACTCCGCCTTCGTGTGAATTCCAGTCATTTTGCTGTTTCGAAATCGAAGCATTTTGGATTCAGCTTTCTCCTTATATTATTTCCTTTTTTGCAATTTCTTTCCTTACGTTTCCTTTCGTTTATGATAATGGATACCTGTAGTAATTCCAGTTCGACTTGCAGGATCATTCTGATGTAGATATCGACGATTTCTAACAATTTTCTTCTCTTAATGATGATTTCGCGTTCATCTCAGTTGTACATCGTGCTGGGCATAGCTTTATTTCTTGGATCCTTTGGATTTGATGGATTGTTTGTCTTTCTGATTTGCGTTCTATGTTTTATTGGCGGGTAAGTTCAATTTTTTCAATTTGGTTTTTTTTTCACTTTCGCAGGAACCTGGCGAATAGTTTCATTCAAAATACTAGACTTTATGACGAGTTTTGGTTTTTCTTTGCTCAGCTTTCCCCTTCCCCTGATTCGTTTTATTTATTCTGATTCATCCTTTTTTTAGGTTTTGCTATGTTATTTATGGTCGAGGAGAAGAGAAATGCAAAGAGCTTACAGCTGATTTTGATGCCCTCAAGGATTTCAAGTTTCGGCCTGGAATTGGCATGTTTCTTAAAAATAGGAATCGTTTTAACGACAAGTCTATCTACGAGCAAATACACTCGATGACTAACTCCCCTGGGATGGATGCTGTTTTGGAGCAGGTACGAGGACATTTTTCTATAAATTGCTCTGAAATGTTTTGCAAATGTACGGTAGTAATTTGCTGGGCATTGATAACAGAGCTCCCTGGTGAGGAAATTTACGTCAGCCTAATTCCGACTGAAAAAAATAGTGGTTTTATCACTTGCGTGTGAACGCCATAGCGCCAGTGCTACTACTTGAATTTTTTTCAGTGCAGCTTGATTGTTTTATCTTGTCTGCCCACTTTCCTGTAAATTCAGTGCAGATAGCTTTTGTCGCCCTTTTCGAGATGTCCAGCTTTTGCTTTTTTTTTTTGGATTTCTACAGTTTTTTTTGAAAGATTTGGGAGACATCAGTGACTTGCAGTGAATTTCCATTGTTGTATCCTCTGCTGTGTGATACCCTTAGAAATGCGATATGGCTGCTGACAAAATTCCTGAAAAAAAAATACATAGTTTTCCTGCTTCTGGGGCATACCATATGTTATGCATTTCTCCACTTTTAGCAAAAATCGTTATGCGTAGCCAAGATAGTCACTTTGGTAAGAATCGCTTTTTCCAATCTTGGGTAGTTTTCTCGGTTTTAGATGCTTTCGTTTGTTATGAGAGATTTCGTGGATTCGTGGTACAAGAGAATGAGTGACGACGAGCTTTTCAAGGAAAGTTTAAAGAGAACTGCGCGTCGATCTATTGGTTCTTTATCTCAATGGTCAGTGTTTTGTAACTCCTGCGGATTTCTTTCTTGTGGGAAAATGCAGTTTTTTAGTATGCGGCAAGTTGATTGGGTTCCCTTTTTCACTCGTCACGTAGTTGACGATTTTGCTTCTCATCTGCGACTATATCGAATGGCCAGCGAGAAATTCAAGTTCATGGGAAAGAAAGGTCGGCTTAATATTACTTTTCAAAAAAAAATCTCTCCAAAGGTATCTTCTTTTAATGTTTACAGAAGGTGTACCAACCTCGGAGAACGATCTACTGAGTCACTTTTTCGACTATGAGTTGGAAATGGAGAAGACGTTGTGCAGAGACCTGCTATGCACCACTCCCCATTACGAAAATGGTAACAAAATTGTTTCATAAAATTTCGGAAGGATTTAGGACTGGCGTCAAAAAAGCTTCCATTAAAGCTTATCTTCACGACGTTGTTGACATTGTGCTGTACCTGATCATGCCTCCTGAAGACTTTCGTTGCAGACCGCTAAGATTTTTGCTTCGAGAAGTAATTGGTTAGTTACTCTTGCACGATCCGTTTCATTTTTCCGTAGTTTTTTTTTTTTGACTCTTTTGCATGCACGCGTCTGTGCTCGCTTGATTTTTCCTGTTTTTCCCTTGACATACACTTCTCCATAACAAATTTTGCTTGTCTTTATCGAACTAAGACGGTGTTGCCATCTCCAGACATTAATTCCAGTACGCCGGCTCATCCTTCCACTTCTTGACCACTTCTCCGAACCTGATGAGATGAATCAGATCCTCATTTGGCTGGTACTTTTTTCTTTCTGTTTTTTTTCTTTTCTGCCTTATACCAACCATATATAGTATTACTTTCGTTATTTCAATACTATTTCTTCTTAGGTGGAACTTTTCAGCTCAGTGAAATATCGCCTAGACCCGATGATTTCATTGTCTGCCTTGAGAATAGCAATTCCCTTGATGAATTGGAAGCGATATACAAGTCAGTTCAGGAAGAAAAGATGGTTCTGCGTGGGAAAGATTCCGGAGGTGATCAAGGTGAGTTCGAAATCCCCTGTTCCTTGTTTCTTCGATTTCTTTTTGGATTCTCCTCACAGAGGGGGTATCGAGCTTCTTTAAACATTATTACTACATTTTTGTACACATTTTGGTTCAGTGCACTTGTCATTCATTAAAACTGTGTAAATGTTGGGGCATCCATGAAAGGTTTTGACATTTGTACAGATGTATGTATTGGTTTTTCAGGCGTCTTTGTGAAACAACAACTTAGCAGCTTGGACTTTGTTGACGCTCTAATTAAGAAGAGATTGATTATCTTGGCGAATAGCACTGTTGATAATGGCGGATTAGATGTGGTATGCGTACTTTTCTTCTATATAAAGTGTTAAGCCGGTTTTTCGTCATTTTACATTAATCTTCCTTTTAAAAATCACTCGGGGTCTATCTTTTCCAATTTACTAGCCATTTCTTTCGTCTTTTATTTGGATTGGTAGCCGCATCACTTCTGAAAGAAAATAACCAGTATTTCACATTTGGCTAGACTGTTATGCACATGTCTTTGTTTGTGCACTTGCTGTGTATACTCGCTGTCTGAGTTTGAAATTTGCTAGTCCTTATCGGCTCCTCTTGCTACGTTGCACTGTTTTATTGTTGCGCAATGTGGAGTATATTATCCAATTGAGCAGATTACAACACATTGATGTCGCCCAGTTTTTTTTTTTTTGCTAGTATTCGATTGAGAGCGACACGTTCTCTGCACGCGACGGTCATACACGGTGAAATTAGCCGCGAATTCTTTATCATAACTGCTTTGCTCCTGTTATCACAGGCATAATCTATTATTGCACTCATTCGAATGAGTTGGGCCACGGAGCGAAGAAATTATGGAAATACTGTATTTGCGCCGCTGAAAGCATAGGCTCTGTTTAATGGAAACTGCCTATATTCGGGAAGGTTTTTGTAGCTAACACTGTCGTATTTCATGCTTAGCAAAACTGGAGCTATCGTTCAATTATTTCCTGTTTGCCCATTATTCCAGAAGCGGATTTCCATGGTAAACAAAAGGACATGTCTATTCTCCCTTTGTCAGCGAGTGTGTGTCCATTCTTCATTCGGCTCGGACGTTTATCTAGGTCGCGCTGGTGGAGTGCTTGTGCCACGCTGGGGCAGTCGAACATTCGCAAAATTAAATGCGTCATTAGGGCGAATTCCATCGTAGAGGTGCACACTGCCGTGTAAATATTAAAATCATCATCTTTGGTAGACCTCACTCATTGAACAAGAATATATCAGCTAGTGACGTCTATATGACCTTCTTCCTTCATTATTTTGTGACTAGATTGGAATTAGCATATGAAGTTCAAGGCACTAGGCGGTTACATGCTTGCAGGCTCGAGCACTTTGTTTATCGGACGACGGCTTGGTGCAACTTCCCCTTCACGTCGTTCTTACTAATGGAGTTGCAGTATCTTACTTCATAGATTACCTCCAAACAGTTGGAGGACAAAACTACATAGACTTCTACTTAGCGATTGAGGTCTGGCAAATGTTTTTACGTGGTGCAAAGGTATTTTTCGATCGCATTTAGTAGTTTCTGTTTCAGGGCTTCAAAGTATCGGTGGAACATCAATTAAGAACGCTCTCTAATGGCGAAACCGTTGGTGCGGAAGTCTATGAAACAATCAAGGAAGCAGCACAGTTCATGTACCAGCAATACCTTTCTCAGGAGGTCAGTTCGAAGGGTTTCCTTTTGTTAGGATAAGTAGCGGTTTTTATTCACCCTGTTTTACACTCCATCTTACCGTCATGCTTTTTCAAGGCAATAACCCGTGTACCACTCGATGACGGCATCATAGCCAAGTTTCTCGCTCGAGTGAGGAATGATGAGCCTTGCGATGTTTGGTTCGAGCAAATTCAAGACAAGGTTAATAATTGAAAAGTTCCGAAGTTTCGCTTATATTGCTATTGTTCCTCATTAGATTTCTCTTTCCAAGGAAGTTTTCACTCTGCAACAGCGGTGTTGTTTGTTCAGGTAGTTGATGTGTTGCGCACAGACGAACACTTTTACCCCGGATTCAAGAAGAACCCATTGTATGCGAAGATGCTTGCTGAATTAGGCATAACCAACGATGAGGATCGTCCAGAAACACCAGCGTCGGACGCTGGATCTGCATACTCGCCATCAGCTATTTCCGATCAAGAAAGGCGTCTTTCAGCGAATGAGGTAAGGAAAATACTGCCAGCTTTTTGCTTCCGGGACCTTTCAATTGTTTCTGATGCTTCACCCCGATTTTTTGATTGCTTTTAGAATTTCTTTATTCAGATCATTGAAGAAGGAATGGTGAATGACGGCAAGCCGGTTATGTCCGCAGTTGTGGAAACGCTTGGAATTGGTCAACAGGTTTTGTTATTGAGCTTCTTCCTTTGTTAGCAGAACTTTCTCTTGTCTTGTGCAATTGAAAGCATGAGTTTGCTGAGTAACGTAGATGTTTGGTGAGAAACATGTCTATTCCCTCATCCATATGATCCGATTAAAGACTCCCAAGTAAAAGTCTGAGTTTTGCTGACGTTATCAGAAATATCTATCGGTTCCTCGTTTTGCTAACTGATTTATAATATTGCAGGGCAGGCAATCTTTCGCGCTTTATAATGTACGAGTCAGCAGATCAGTGAACGGCAAGAAAGTAAGCGGATGGAACGTGCTGCGACGATATAGTGACTTTCACACCTTGCACTCCTTCATTATCCATAAGGTTTGCTGCTTAAATTCCAGTACTAGTCTTCGCTGTTTTCAGAATTGTCTGTAATTTTTATTCCAGTATCCGAAGCTGTCGAATTTGTCATTCCCAGGCAAGAAGACGTTTAACAACCTAGATGCGCATTTCTTGGAGAAAAGAACGAAGGTATAAATAACCGTGAATTCATTATATAACTAGATTGTCTTCCAATCATCGTTTCTTAAGGCTTTGAACTTGTTTCTGGATTGCGTCCTTCAGCCTTCAATGCTTGACACCTACCCCGAGCTAGAAAATATAATGTTCGATTTTCTTAGCCAGAAAGAGTACTTGGGTAACAGAGAACCAATTGCAAAGAAGGTAGGAACGTTCACCACTCATTTATCCAGCTTCGTTCTTATTTATTCTTCGCCAAGCAGCCTCATGTTTTCATTTCTTTCTTGATACTTCCATACCGCTGGTTTGTAGGTGATGTCTGCAATGTTTGATCCGATCAAGATGGGTGTCAAAGCTGTGGGAAGCACTGTGCTAGCCGTGCCCGATCAGGTTTATGGAGGCGTTTCCAAAGTTGGGGCTGGAATTAACAATGCAGCGAAAGTGATCATTGTAAGTACATCTAGAAGCGTCATTTATTTTCCTCGCATCTAAGCTTGCTCATTCTGAGGTATGATATCCTTCACTGTTTAGCATCCTCTTAATGGAGCTCCAAAGGCACCAGTGATCGACACAGACCGAGTTGCTGCCGCCATCACAGATGATGTGAGTTCTGATCGAACGAAGCATTGATTCAATCTGTTTTCAAAAATTCAATAATTAATGTGAACGAACCTTTACTTCCGTAGCAATTTCGTCATAATATCATGAATTCACTTAGGACCTCTCTGTTTACTTGTTCTATAGTTGTCGAATTTGCAGTTCATTATTGTGAGGTGACAACTTAAGAAAGTATTGAGATAGGTTTATAGTGATCTGTGCAAACATAATAAGAAAAGTAAATCACTTAATAAATAGATCAAATTTATTCAACGGTAAAACCTTCAAAAAACTCCTATCCTTCTTCTTCGTTTAATTTCTAAAGTCAATATGCAAGATTTTTCCATTTCTATATGAGCTGAAGCTTAGTAAATGATAAGATTTCAGAGAACAAGTAAGTTTACTTTGCAGGAATCAACTTCTGACAGTATCCCGCTTCGTGTGTTGATTCTGTTTGTCGATGAAGTCTTCGGAGTTCGCGCTCGCAATGCGTGGTTCCGCCGGCAATTGGTGAGAAATGTTCTGTTATACATATGTGGTGTGATCTGACAAACTCTTCTATCACTTTTCTATTCGGAACTCCTGTTTAGATGACAGTCCTTCGTCAGTTTGTGACTCCATTTGGCACATCCATAAACAAGCGTATTGTGGACGTTGTACACTGGTTGACCAGTGAGCAACAAGTCACAATGTACCTAACTGCTCTAAGGTTTGTTTATTTTTGGTTATTTTTTAAAACAAGGCACCTATATCCTCATGTTCAATTCCTCACAAGAACGTCGCTGGTATCTTTGGTACACACTGTAATTTCTCAAATAACAGGGATTCCGTATGGCCAGATGGGCAACTTGCTGGGGATACTTTGCCTCGATCACCTGAACTAAAAGCGCGTGCAAGGATTCTCGCCAAATCCTTGATGCTGTCATCCTTACCTGAGGAGCTGCGGTTGGTTCTTGGTGCAGAGACCACTTACACTGGTATAAATACAATATCTAGTGCGTTGCAAAACAAGCAGCTGAATCGTCGTCTGTTGTACGTTTTAATAGAGCGCTTACTGCTTACAATATTCCCGAATAACCGGTTGGACAAAATTTTTGCCCGATTGCATTCTAAAAGTCCCAGGTCGAAAAGGGCCTAAAGTTCTTGCCACCTCGTTACTGTGCTTATTGTTAGTATTTGAGTCTAGTTTCTTAACGTATAGCTATGAATTCGTGATACGAGATAAACTTACACATTCCTCAAGGGCTTGAAATGTATAACTGTATAGATGGTTTCTTTGCAGCGTGTACTACATATTGAGTTGTTGCCATTTGTGATGCATTTGTCTAGTCTCTTATTCTATTTTCTTATCGTTAGTTCAGTTTTCATCTCTGAGCTTGCCTAATTACGGTTGTTTGTCCTGATGCGTCTATCTGATCCCAACGTTCGTTTGTATTCTTCTCATCTACTTATCACTGTATCTGTAGTTGTTATGTTCGTACTGACATCCTTTCAAATCGTCATATTTACTTTGTACAACGGAGAAACTGCATAATCTTTCCCCTTGCGTTTAGTGAGGTAGATTTAATTTATTGTCTTTTAATTATGTATGCGAGCTTCGTTGGTGCTTCTCAGATTGTCCGTAGTTGTTGAGGATGACGTATGTATTCGTGTTTTGACAAGCGATATTCCACAAAAACGATTAAGATCGTTGCATAAACCTTTCAATCAACATCTATTTGTTTTGTATCGAGCAATGGAAGGCTTTACCATAATTCCTTTTCCTGTTTTTGGGCTGAACAGCTGTCCTTTTTTGTCGTTCTGCTTAAACATCTTTCATTGTAACCGTGCTATGTTTACTGGCCAGTAATCTCGCACTTGTTGAATGTCGATTTCCTATATGTAGCGCATTATAGGATCATTGTTAGAGTTGACGCGTATCAACGTAGGTTAGGGGGTGTCGTTGTGCCCTCCCACCTCCCGTCCTCCTCCTCCCAGTGCGAGGTGTGCAGTAACCATTGACGCTCCCCGTAAATTGCCCTATCGATGATGCTGTTATCATTGCAAAATGAATAGCTATGCTCCTTCTGCTTGAGATACTCTTCTGCTGAAATTTTACTTGATTATTCGAACTCCTGTTTGTGAGAGGGAAAAAACGGGGTGAGTGAGGAAAAACTTCCCATTCCTTGAATTTGCACGACTACAATAATATTGAGGTTGAATTTTCTACGCTGCAACTAGGCTTCTGTTTTCTGCTCATCGCATTGCATAGGCTCTGCGCGGTCCATGTATACACTGCTCTAAGAGCCTTTGCATTTTTCTGTGCGTTCTGTAATTCCTGCATATTAATCGCTATAGAACTACCATTCACATACTTCGTATTTCAGTATTTTTCTCATAACTGTATACCTCTACCTTTCTACTGCAAGGTGTTTAACTGGCAGAGAAATCGATGAGCGCTGAAACAGCAAAAACTCGTGGCGTTTGAGATCGGTATCGGCGACCACAAAACATTTCCAAGTACATCTGTGTTTCTTTCTTTTCTTATCCCAACATTTTGATCTATGGCAATGCCAGAATCGTTTTCAATAGACTCGAGAGCTCATGTGAGTGAAATATGATCGCTAATTTCAATTGTTTTCCGCTTCAGTGTGCGCGAATAAGAAAGCACCGTATGGAGAAAGATGTGCCGAAGCGCTGGGCTTCGTTTTATGAGGTAAATGGGCTTTCCATTCGTTATGAGGGTGTTCTTTGTTCGGCGCACTCTGCGAATCTGCAATTGCTCCGAAAAAACGGGCGGAGATGCATCTATGCTGTCACGTAGTACAGCGCGCTATTTAATGATTTCGCCTTGTCATTATAATTTCATTTTGAGCTAAGTTGAAGAGATTGACCCTTATTGGTGTAAGAATGGAGTTGTTTTCTTTAGTTTTGTTTGGGAGACTGAGATTGTAAAGCTGTTAATGGATTTCTTTAGGTTTTAGGTTTATTTGGGAGACTGAGATTGTAAAGCTGTTAATGTTAACGAGGTTGATCTTAAAGTGGCGGGTGGAAGCAGTGCTTCAGTCTCCTCCTGCAGCGTTTATCCCTGACTTCATTCAAACTATTTTCTATGCTCTACAGGAGCACTTACGCAAATTTTCACTTCTTAATCAAGTCGTTTGCGGTCCAATCGATTGCTCGAGAAACATAACAGTGAGGAAAACACAAAGAACTTACACCTGCCTGCGGAGATATCGTCGTGGACGTTGATGTCAATGTGGATTTGTGGTGTACGTCGCGCCAGCTAACGCGGGCTAGCTTAAATGCGCAAACGCGTGTGATATCCGCGTGGCGGGACCCATGAGTGTCAACGGAGGAAGATAAGGTGCATGCAAAATAGCATCTCCGTTTTGTGGATTTCTCGCACGTTTTGCGCTATTTCATCTTTTTATATGAGTTCTATGACCATCAAAACCCTGGAATTGGCGAAATGCCCAACACGAAGATTCCCGTAAGTACTGCGCTCAGCTCCATCCTCCTTTATCTGATCATGGAAGCTCTTGGGGATATTCGTTTATTTTTTTCCTATTCTAATTTTTCGCGGGTTTTTCATGCGATAGAAATAGATTAAAAAGTTGTTATGAGATGGTTACTACGCATGTTTGATTTTTTGGCGTGGTAAAAAACTGATGATGAAGTTCTGAATAGGTACAGAAGATATTATAAGGCAAAATAACAGGTCATTTTCTTTCTGTTCCGCTACTGCACATGTTCCATGAAAGAGCAACCATAAAATCTTTTCTGATGGTATTTTAACTTCCTCAGTCCTTGCCATCTGTTGTTTAGTCCGCCATTCGTCAATGTTACCGCTATTTTACTGTAAAACCTGAAGAACTTATGATTCTCTCCGCTGGGAATGACTTCCTCTCCGTGGGCGTTACTGGTTCTGCTGGCTGTATTTACTGTGCAGGGCTACTTTTTCAATGTCTGCGGTATTATGGCTGCGCGCTATTCTTCTTATTTCCAAATAGTATTTATTTGCAGAGGCTTCCTATCTACTCGTCCTTTTTTGTGATGCTATATCCCCTTTCTCAGCCGGAATTGATGGCATTGCTTTTAGCTTCATTTCACTGCACTCACTGGTTAACAATGGCGTCGAAGGACGCTTACCGCTGTTTTCTGCCTCCATTTCTGGATATAACCGGTTCTAGTGCTCCACAACTTCCACCCATTGTATGTTACGAGTGCTGTACT
>KN727410.1:12219-27407 GCA_000816745.1 Ancylostoma duodenale
CTATGTCAGCCGGTTTTGAAGATGTCTTAAATTCCGCCGCGCATCTTGTGGCGCGAGATGCATAGTAAAATCGGAGCACAATGAAAGACTCCTGAAATCCAATGTTCATACCAGATATTTGGAGATGATTTCAGGAATGGTGATAGTCCAGTCCAGTGATGTTCCTCACAACTGGATTGATCCGTAAATCATTTCGTTGCAATGAGTTATAGCCCTGGACCGAAAAGAAAAGCAAATTTGCGGTCTGCACTTTCATTTTTAACAAAGTTAATGAGAGCATTATACCATCTTCTTCCGTCAAGACCTTGTTACTGAACGAATCCTACAATACTGTGAAATTCATATAGCTCGTTTACCGGTTCTGTGCTTATCCTGCAATTTTTGAACAATTCTTTGAGCAGGAACTCTGTCTTTTCCATTCATTCTAATCATGCTCATGCGTATGTACGTGAGAAAGCACTAAATTTGTTTTTCACCTCGTTTAATGTTCAAGACTGCCCATGAACGGTTTCAAGTCCCGACGCGCGACTGCAAGGAAGTAAAAGTTTTGGTATTGGGACGAAGTCTGAAGTGTGAAAAATTATCTTCCGCACTGACCTGCACATCGCTATGGATACCTAAAAACCTCAATAAGCTCACCGCAGGCTTATTTGATCGGTCGCTGACACCTCATCAAACTTGTACAGATTATCGCATCTTCGTGCCTTTGCTTTCATTGTCACTGTTACTTCAAATTAAGTTAAACTAGGTACGTAGCCTAGGGGTCAACCTCTCGAGACTACAGTGAGCATCGATGGGAGTTCGGTTTTTTGCGGACTAGGGAAGCACGCGGAGGGACCAGTTCTGCTCACGCAGGAATCATCGCCATGGTGGGAAACCATACGGTTTTCAGTTGGTTAGGTTTCTGGATATGCGACATCATATGATACAAAAACTATCAAGAAAGTCCTATGATTGGTGTTACGGTGACGATTCCAGTGCGAGCAGTCGTTGCTTCTCGTGCTTTCTGACTCCAAGAGGTAGGCACGTTGTGCATCTCTTTGTCGGTCCTTTCATAGATTGCAAACTCCTGTCCTTCACAGCTAACTCGAGCAACAGTTTTGCAATGGGTTCAACGTTTATTCAACAAGTCACACATAAAGTGTGAATTTCGACAATAAAATGTCGACTCAACATTTGCAGAGGACTAGGTGGGCTTCCTCTGAACACAGAAAGAGTATTGCTAGTAATTCTAGACTACAACAACTTGCCGATATATACAAAAATGCTGTTAAAACACAGCGAAAGGTCTCTACCTAGATGTGATGGGTGGGAGAACAATGTTAGAGTGTAGGTTCTTTCATCAGTCAGCTAATTTGTTAAGTTCGCTGGTAATGAAAAGATGATAGAGGATGAGATGCCTTTCACATATGAGAGTTTGACAACGACCAAGCTGATCCATATCCAGTGGAGAGAAGCGAGGCGTATGATGAACGACGATCGACGAAGTGACTGCGCAGGTCCTGCAAGAAGTACCATTTCACTACTTATACAGTAACAGATGTCGAAGTTCAAACATCCTCACAATTCTCAGCACCATCACGTTAACAACAACAATATAAGGATTAGGATGTCATACAGTGGTTATTGTCCGATGTATTGTATTATTGTTTACAAGCAATAAGATCTATTTATTTTGTTGCTACAATTTTACCGTCGTAGTCATCTTAAGTATTTTTCCTCGTTGGACTCCTTTATCATTTTTACTGCAGTACTCTGACAATGATCCATAGTACCCTCACGTGTGATGCATTTATGGACTTGACCCCTTCTGGTCAAAATATGCCCTGATATCACCAGTGGTATTGCGAAACGAATACTAACTAATACCAGTAGCTTTGGAGGTTGGGGAGGTTAGGATTACAATACGATTCGCTAGCTTTGTATACTAATACAATTGACAGTATGGGTGTTTGGCAATACACCTTGTGACGTTTGTTTGGCAATATCTGAATGTCTGCTAAGTTCCTAGCATGCTAAATCCCTTGCCAAAAGACATCACTGCGCAGGTCGCACACAAATGTGACCAAACATGCAGGATGTGAGAAAGTCTCCCGATCATACACCGTCCTTCGGCTATCGGTCACTTTCGGTCAAATGCGCAGCCTGCAGCAATCGCTTCCGCGTCCGGTGCAGTACAAAGGAGGTTGCCATGCTAACATTCGCTCGGGCATTTGAGCCCACAGAAAGAATCACTAATTTTCGGATTTCCCGCGGTCTTTCCATTTCGTCGGATAGGAGTTCTGCGTACTTCCGAGCCACGAGATACGATGGAGCTGAGCTTTCGCCGAGCTGTGTTATCGTACATTCCAAGCCCCCGCCTCCTTGGGAATCCTGGCATTCGCATGAAGTCGGCCATTTTGATGCTTCTTTCATAATGGGCTTGATTTTAATCTCCTACATTTTGCTGAGTCTCCTGATATCTGTTGAAGAATTGGAAGCCTAATAAATCTCTGCTTCCAAATTGAACTATAGTAGATTTGCTTCTTAACGGCAGCACTCGCACAATCACTGTTTTGGAAATTTCGCCGCATTTTGAGGGAAACACACGTGTAATGAATAAAACTCATGTGATGATGTCAAACGCGTGAGAAATATACGAAAACGCGGTGCTGCACTTCACGAGGTTGATTTTGCTTCGTTTGATGTTTGTCGGTCTCGCCACGCGGATATCAGGTGCGCATGTGAATGTGACCGAGCCTGCGTAAGCTGGTGCAGGCGCACATCAAAAAGTCTTTACTGACACCAACGTGCACCGCAACATCTTCCTTGAAATGTGGCTGATACTTGTGCTCTAATTACTCTTGTGATTCTCCAGCAATCGATAACGTAGTAAATGTCTTACTTCAGAAGTGAAAATCTCCACGAGTGCTGCCTTTAGAGCCCTCAGTTTTGCAGTTTTTTCCTTTTCTACATCATCACCCACATACAATGTTCGCGGAGAGGTGAAAATGACGAGACGGTTAGCCGATATTTCATCATTTGTTCACAAGTACGCATAGCGGAAATCGCCTCTTGCTCTGTTACGTTCGCTTATGGATAGTGACTACACTTTGCTGCCTCTTCCCCAAAAATCTTTCTTAGAACGAAGTGAGGACTGAGACCATAAACTAGTAAGAAAGGACTGTGTTTCTCTTTTTGATGCGCTCTCATTCCGCTCAAATACGCAGGTGTTCTTTTTCCACTGGACCTATCAATGCTTCAAGGAATATTCCTAATAGATTCTATGCTCTTAGGAGGCCTTGCTGCTGCATTGCATTTCGCTCAAGAATAACGACGATGTTGTCGATCCATTCAGTACTACACCTAAGCACAAAAGTTGAATAATATTTCAGGAACGTTTGTGTTGTAATATGCCTGGTTGAAAATTGTTCCACTTGAATTAATACTGTTTTTGCAGAGTTGTCATCCCTTTCGTTGATCATACACACTTGCTTATTAACTTCGAATACTCACCTTGAGAGGATCCGGCTGAGCACAGCTGAACGAGCCTCTTCTGGAAACCGATTCGATGTCATCTTCGATGTCAAGGTGAGCCATAGCCGAGATCGGCAAGATGTCCCATGCCATTTCTTCCTGCCACCACCTTAAAAGAACCTCTTAGTGACTCTCATCTTCTATTGACCTGTGAACCTGGACTTATCGCTAAACTTACTTTTCTGCAACAGTTCCTGCAAGACGAGTGCGGAAGATTGCATCCATGCGATCGCTTTGCTCTCTGGTGAAATAGTTCTTCCAATCGCGACTTCCTCCTTTGCGGATGAACTCGCTTTTGTGTCTGTAACTAAATGAAAACCTCAGCGATTAAGAAGAATCAAAGAAGTATGTTAGATATTTTCTTGTGCGGCATAGCAGCATACTATATGTATCTATAACAATCCTTCAGCACCTCACAAAACCCTTCAACAAAAATTCATGGGACTTCTAGTGGTATGGCATAGAGAGCGGGAGATTTTGCTTCTGATCGTATATATGGCTTCACTAGTTCATTTGCCTCTTGTTCCGTCGAGTGGAGCAGGACGGACACCGTCGTATCGGGACCGATTTTCTATTACCATCACGCGTAACGCTCACGTCGGCTTGCGACAGGGTAAAAGTAGTTCTACGAGTGACTCCAAGGTTAGCTATCACTTTCTGCATGCAAATTATTATATGACAGTTCCGAATGTTTTTCTTTTCTTTTCTTTTTTGACACACTACCATCAGCACCCTTCCAGCACTAAAAGAATCACCAATAGGGGAAACCAAATCTGAATGGTTGGAATGCATGGCGCACTGGATTCGCATCAACACCCCTGGTCATGCTTCTTCCGCTGGAAACGAGTTGTCAAATCCAGAAATGACCAGCACACTTGTGATCTGTGGCTACAAGTATCGCACGTCTTAAACCAGTATTTCTACACATTTACTACTCCATGACAAATGTGAGGAAGTGAATCATGGATTTTGTTGAAGCATTGCTCAGTTTCGAGTTGTTTTCAGTTATGAAGCGCTTCAAAAAACTCACAAGATGGTCTCGGGAAACCAACGTTTCTGATCCTTTTTCATCGCATCGATGCCGCTGTTTTGAACAACAGTTTCGAGACGATCGGGATCCTGTACAAGCTTCTCGGCATCACCGCCAAGGAATGTTCCTATCTGAAAGTTCGTGAAATGTCTCGGGTAAACTCAAAAAGCATTTAGATTTTTTGAGGGGAATACATCGCCCAGAATGGCATATTTTAGACACTCATTTCTACTCTGATACTCTCCGATGTTGAAATGTTGCTCTGCTTCGTGGAGACTTCTCCCGAGGAAACCAAGTAATCTCAACTATCACGAAATTTCAAATCACCTTGTAGATGGTGCCCTCCAGATCCTTCACCATATCCTCATACATCAGGAAGAGGACATTTGGTTGATCCAGCAGCGGCAGCCATCCAAGCAGATGGTCAAAGTAGTCGCCGAAAGCGAGTTGACCAGACAGGAACAGATCTACAAACGTGTCCCATTCGCCATCGGCGAAATTGTAGATCTTGAAGTTGCGGTTATGATGGAAGTAGCTGAAATTAACTGGATACCATAAACTGAGGGAAGAAAGGATGGCAACGAAGAGCTACCTCGTGCAACAGTCCTTTGGGTTCCTCACACAGAAGATGTACTTTGCTTTTTTACTTTTTGGTATATTTAAGACCGAAAAATGTGTCTTGAGAATGCGAGGATGGGCAACGTTGGCAAGGAACTTTGCTCCCATACGCTCGATCATGGGGCTCTGGACACACATCTCTGAAAGTCACAGTTGAAAGTCATCAAAAGCACTATTTGTACCCATCTCGTGGACCCACCGTTTCCCTCGCTGGCTTGGTAGTTCTCGCCTCGAATCAGCTGATGGCAGATGTGCTGCAGCCATGTAGTGCCACATTTCGGGTAGGTGGCAATGAAAACGTCGTCGTCTTCCACTACCATGTTTTTTGCTGACCTAAACAACTCTTCCTCATGAGGATCCATACCTCAAATGTGTTTAGAGTGGGGCGGGACCAGCCAGCCGGCTCAGCTGCAGGGGACTTCGGCGGCTTTGTTGACAAGCTCGAGATTTTGCACTTAATTACATGCTGGCTTACGGTAGTTACCCAAGCTAATTGCTGCCCGAACATCCCAGATTATAGACGATTCTCGATAACGGCAAGTTTGTGGCCAATAATTTAGTCAGAGCTAATGCGGAGGTGCATGTAAACGCTTGTTTCTTCTGAAATGCCTATGAATGATTTTGCTGACGATTTTCTTTGTTACGTATTTGTTGTGACGGGATTTACTGTAAGAAGGGAGAGATGAGGACTTGGCATTTGCAGGGGCTCTGGAAAATACTTCGCTTTATCGGAACAAGCTCGAATGAACAACCATTTTACTTCAATTTTTGTGGTTACGGGGATTTGTAATACTGACATGGTGCTATACACGCTTCTACATCTACTATGTGATAATTCTACTACGTAACGGGTCTTTATAAGTCGTGAGACGCGCAAAAACGATAGCAGAGATCTATGCAGCCATGCATAAATGCAAGTATGTAGTTTACATGGCGAAAAGCAACGGTCAATTTCCATGTTTGCTGGGTTTTGGGCTTGAAATGTCTTAGCGTCTTAGTACAATATCTAAGAAACCTTTTTTACTTGTAGATAAGCTGTTCAGGCAGTTCTGTAGCAAACTGTGCCATCTTTCGATTTGTGTCCGTCCCTTACCCATGGTCTCACGTCATAAACTCACCGCACATGTTGAGGCTTGAAAATTGGTGGCCAGATATCGCCATCGATGACGGCCTGTCTTGGATGACCCTCAGGTTGGTAGATTACTGGAGTATCCGGCCCTTCAAACACAAGTACATGAGCTTTTTGTAAAGCATGTTCTGTGAGAGGAAGTAAGGAAGTCCGCTGACCTTTTCTAAAGCAAAAGTTGTTGTTTTGAATCTCGAGAGGCGAACAAGGTGTCTTGGGAGTGCAAGGAGGTGTTCTCTCGCATGATGGCATCTCAGCCTCATCGAGTTTCAGGTGCTGTAAAGAGTGACGCTTCTTGCAGTACTTCACTGTGTCAGCAGGACTCACCTTGAGAAAGGTCGTCATGGTCGTCGAAGCCGCGACTGGGAGGCTCGCCACTCGGTGATTGAGTGCGAGGTAACAGAATGAAAACTTCACGCAGCGGCTCGTTTTATACAGCCGGCTCACTAGACCACGCCCTGTCTGCGCCACCTTAAGCCTCCCGCTGCCTCACGATTCCGCGAAAGAACGCAGAATACTGTGCACAGAAGCACGTCCTTCTCATCGCAGAAACTCAACATAGGGAAATCTTGAAGTTTTGGGCCTCAAAAATGCTCGAATGAAGATCAGCTTCGTCCAGGCCATTTGAATTATGTTGTTGCGAAATCGATGTCGGATTTTGAATTGAATTGTCAGAACTTGACTAAAACTAAAGTTTTATTGCCGATTTAAGTCTTGTGTGAATCAGCACATCTTCAACATCTTCCCTTAAATTTTGGTTCCATTGATCCCAAAGCCAAGCTTTTCGGACCCAGAAAAACCGGCGTTTTGCGACCTTCTTTTACAGCCTATTCTTCTTCGAAGATCTTAGATGGATTCAATGGCTTGATTTAATACTGATCTAACAATCGGGTGAACAACGGGGGAACAATCCGCTCAAGAGCTTGCAAGGTACGTAAAGAAGTCTCGATTTCCACTTGCGTCTTCTTCCAGATCGTCTGATGTACGAAGTGCGATCTCGTGCTATTGTGCTGCACTAAAGGATGAATGGAGGAGAAACAACTTGCCCGATTTTTCCACCATGCTCATACCTTCCACGGCACCAAAGATAAAAAAGTAATGAACCCTAAGACCACCTTAGAGATCTCGAACAAATCCTTCGGTGATAGGTTCCACCAATGCTTTCAGAACAACGCTGATGTCATTGAGTTCTAGTGCATAACTCTAAGACACGTACGTCTAAAACTGAATTACTTGAGCTAACATTGAGCTGTGCCCTCTGTTAATCTTTTATTCCGCATATGTTGGTAATATTCCACTTGCAAGCTGCTGCGTTTTTATCGAGTTCAAATCTATGAAACAGTTTCAGACGAATTTTAAAAAGGAGTGCACGTCGATTCATCCTCACAAAAATGCCAACAATAATTAAGATAGATATGGAGCATAGATGTGAATGTGAACAAAAAGGCAGAAAGAGGAAAAAACAAACTTTCAAGCAAATACAAAGTATTTGGTGAAAACATCGTTTCTTATTCTGAAGCATTAATCCAATGCGGCTATTCCACACTGTTGAGGACAATTGCTATTGCCGATAAATCCATTGAAAATGCTCATAATTTTAGTGACCCGTTAACAAACACTAAGCGACCCACTTTCATCAACCCGTAAAGGAAAAAAGAAACAATGAAGCTATTTCGATGATAATCCCATGGGAAACATATTATTGGGTTGCTGAAAAAGTTCTGCAACATTTCCAATGAATTTTTAAAAATGGATTTTTATTAGAAATTATTTTGCTAGATCAACCATATATTTACCATTGTTGTGTAGTGCCTTCGCCCATCTTTTGGGAAGCTTTTCTACCCTCTTCTGCCGGAACTCCATAGCAGCGGATCGGACAATTTTGACACCTCACTGCCGAGTCCCTGATGACTGCTGAGCCTCATTTTCCATAGGTAAGTTGTTCATGGCCGGAAAAAGCTGACAGTCCGACAAGGCCAGATCTGGCGAACACGGAAGGTGTGACAGAAATTCCCGAGCGAGATCATGAGTCTTCTAACGACATGGGTTTGTAATGTGCGGGTGAGCATTATCTCGCAGAAGATAAACATTTGCTCGTTTCGGAGCCTTTCACGGATGGCGCCTGCCAACTTCTGGAGTTGGGTAGCGTAGAGATCGCACATCATTGTGATTCCACTATTTGAAAACTCGTGATGAAGCTTCCCCTGTGATCCCAGCAAAAGAATACAAAAAGCGAGTCTGCTTTTGACTGTTTCGGAAGTGGTTCTGAACACAGAATCCACTGGCACCCGAAATCGGTGGTCATCCTCGGGAACCAGCCGGCTGCCGCTGGGAACGCTGAGTGTCGCCACGCAAAAATCGGTTGAAACTCGACCAAAAATGTCGAATAAGAATCGGATAAAATAAGGATAAGAAAAAATATGCAAATATTGTGTTGTGTACTGTTCGCGTACGATAGGGCCAAGCTTCCGTCCCCACTTGCACTATCGTTCACAAAGTCCTTCCTATGTGAACGAAGAGACAGCGACTTGCCCATGACTTTTCATATTCGCACAAGCCGCGGGTACTCATATCTGGACATCTTTTCTATAGCTAAGACCGTGAGGATGCTTGATGACGGTCGCATAGTCGCAGTTGAGGGTCTTCGCCGACTCAGAGGTGTCGGCATCAGACCTCGCCTTCAAGGTATTCTGCAATCATCGTTATTAGTAGCCGATGCGCGCCCAGAGCGTGACTGACTTTCAATTTTCGCTAATTCGCTAGGCTCAAAGCCCTGGTACCATCGAGAGATCGTCGTATGGTGATTAACGTTTTCTTTAAACGCAGCACATTTGTATATGTATAGGCATCGGAACTTCTTATGGGAGGTCCTTGCACGAAACCACAATACTAGACAAAGAGCGAAGTGAGATTGGACTGGCTGAAGGCATTGACTATCACATCCAAGCAAATGCCTGACGTCGAAGACGCTTACCCTTGATGGGGTATCAGTGCGGCAATCTATGGGTCGAACAATCCCGAGAATTCCACCTTCTTACCTTGTTGGATTGTACTGATTTTTTTTCTCAAAAATTTCATCCTATCACGGCATGTTAGCTTGCAGTGTACGCTTATTATAAAAAAGCTACCATTAGTCTCGCACATTTTCATGATGGAGATGCAGCAGTGCAAATGGATTAATTTCACTGGTTCTCACTGGGTACAGTTTGTTAAAGTCGAGAATCAAAATCGTGATTTTCAGCGATTCAAAGAATCAAATGCTCATTGCGAAGAAAAACGGAGCAGATGAAGAGCCCTGCACAAAGCTACCCTTTCCTTCCTCCAGTATGAAGAGTGTGTCAGAGTACGTGCATACATAGCACAAACTAGTGGGGCTTGGCTGGGACGAAATATCTTACTATCCTAACTTACCAGCAATATCCTTCTAGATATCATTCAACCTGCCCACTTTTCCTACTTGCACGAGAAAATCAGCGAATTTTAGGACCGTGCAGTATAAACGCTGTCATTGAGGTTCTACTCTGGAGTGCTGTCGCATCCTCATCCACTTTAAAGCTTTGGCTAACCCCTCTTACTCCAGAGGAAGAAAATACTAGGTTCTCCGTGATACACATATCGCGTCAGCTTCATTAGGAGTGGCTGTGATATTTGGAAAATTTGAAAGAGTTTCAGGATTTAATACGTTCTAAAAGCGTCACAAGGAGAGGAAAGGCGAGGAGGAATCGGAAGGAGTAGCTCTGACCTCGAAATAGCGAGAGCATGGACTTGATTGCCGAAACACCCCAGTGACCTATCCTTCAATTGACCTGGGCTGGGAATCACAAAACGACAACCGAACAAACCTATGATGGTTAACTTTAATGGTTTTGGTATAGACTACGCAATGTTAAAAGACGCAGCACGTCAAAAATGATTTGCTAGCCTGGTTTTTTTTTCTAGCTCTAAAACTCGATGTAGCAGTTCTAGGAAGAAGGTCAGTTTTTAGTGCAGACAAGAGCTACACTGGGGAGCTTTTGGAAGATGCGAACTCACAGATTTCAATCCCGCTCTCAATATGCTCTCCTGTCTCAAATGACGAGAAGTGATCCCTGAGTTGTCAGTTTTTGTTTCCCATTTATACTCGACTCCTACAACACTACCGGAATTAAAAGTCTAGTCTACGTACCTCTCGCGAAAACACCGCTTTGCTCTGATCATCTTGAAAGTTTTCATCTCACCAAAGTGTTAGGTGATATAAATGAGATATGGCGTTATTTGCGACAGAGATAATCTCGGTGAACTACCTGTAATTGCCGCCTACTCACTGAGATGTTTAATAGGTTATCAAGTCGGGGTTTTCAACAGTCTAAGCATCTCATTATGATCGGTACGGAACAGTTTCAAGTTTCAAAGTGATGTTGAACATGCTTGTTGAACCAGATTTATGTAGATAATTACACGCTGCAGTGGACTATGTTCATCCCATAAAAGAAGTGAAATTAAATGCGGGATGGAACTGTTAAAGGAAAAGCAAGAGCATTCACGGAAAAACGTCAACAGTTCCAGAGCACTCTTTTTCTAGTGGGTGAAGCTCCCCTTATTCCATACAAGGACCAATGCTTTCTTTCTTTTTTCTTTCTTTCTTTCTTTCTTTCTTTCTTCCCTTCTTTCTCTCCTCCGAAGAATCCCCTAAGGTGTGATTTAAAGGAGCGAATCATAAAAATTCTCATTCCTTCGAAATTCTCAAACGTAGCCCTAAAATTTTCACGTCTGAAGGAAGTTCTGCATCCTGCATTCGCTAACTAACGAATCACAAAAAGGGTTGTCACCTACTGAACGAAACTCAGTGCAACGGAAGCCCATTGATATGGAATATATGCTAGATGATTCGCCAGCTCACGCAGGCTCAGTCAGTTGCACAAGCGCACATTTACGTGACGGCATCGTGGGCCAAGCACGAACGGAAGACATCACGCCGTTTCGCAGATTTTTCGTGACTTCTCCGCTCTTTCACCATCGGATTGAGTTCTACTTTCCAAAAGCCCCAAAATCTGGGAAAATCTCGAACTCAAAAGGCACTTTTAGTGTGGCCTTCAATTTTTTTTGTGATCTCAGAAATACATGATTGAGAGGAACGAAGGGCAACCTGGTAGCGTCAAGTCTAGGCTATGCAGCGATGGATTGTGGAAATAAGAGCGATCGGTGAATCGATTTGCACGCTTGGGTTCGGCTCAGTTACCCATGTTTTTCCATGAAGTTTAATTCCACCTGGATGTGACCTAGGGGCAGAGCACGTATTCTCTGAACGCAATGGGTGATACGCGTTGCAGTTCCATTACTAACTCTATCAGCTTAAAGTTGTCTAATCTGTAGAAAGAAACTCTACAATGGCGGTCAACCCTCCTAAAAAACCTTCAAAGACATCGAAATCCTTACAAATACACATTTGCGTCAGTGTCATGTTTCCCTCTCCAGAATGAATACATATGTAGACCCCGCTGCCACTCCAGAATTCCATAACAACTGGGAAGTTAACGAATGAAAGAAGCCGACATTCATATTCTCACACCCTGATATTTCAATGCACAATGTTTAGTATAATATTTCAATGAATATTGCATGGGTCTAGCAATAGAAAAGTTTTGAGGGTGTTAATGTGTGTTTATGTTATCATGACAAAGCTACGCGAGGAATTGGGAATAGGAATCAAAAACGCAAAAAATACTACTACCAAGATGAAGCCAGTCTTGAATCACACAAAACCTAGCTTCTTTCAACAATTGAAAACTTTAGGAACATTTAGTGGAACATAGCGCGAGGGATTTATTATTACCAGCTCCATTGTCTTTTAGTTCAATGTAACCTGCAGTAAATATTTTACAATATTAGATTGCTTTTCGAATAGTCGATTTTTAGAACACCTTGGTTTTTTGCCACTTAGAAATGGTCGGTGTAGTGAATAACTGGAAATTCGCTCAGTTCGAAACTCGCCTCGATTCGACTGTTCGATTAAACTTCTGAGCAGGTTGCAAGATATGTAGGTGCCTTCGTGACGCTAATTTTGCTCAGGCTACTATTCCGATCTAGGAAGAGCCTGAGATGCTTTTGGGGTGCTAGTGCATGGATAGAGCAAAGAGCTCCATGATGATCACGTCAGTTGCCGGGTTTTTGGTAGATTACTAGACTAGTTAGTAGCAAACCTTGCTGCTAGGAGCTGTTCTTGAAGTGCATTAGCGTCTCCCCACACAGTTTCCCTAGTTTGGACAATTTCACTCACTGATATCTCCTTTATGCGTCCGAGCCTTTAATGCAGAGTGATGCTTAGAATGGAATGAAGAGTGCAAAATTCGCATAGTTGGCGAAGAGTTGATTCGAACTAACTTTTGAATCCCATATGCTAGCATTCGAAATATACATGTTGTGCTTTCCAAAAATGTTTGCACACTTTGGAACACTAAAAGCCCCTACACACTGGCAGTAGTATAGCATCTGCAATGCCGTAATACAGAAGTAAAACCTCAGAAGTGGTTTCAATGGGAAGGCTTTGTCCCGTATATATTTGTCACAATGAACATGGGACTTCCTCACAAACACAACGCACATAGAATTGATAGCTGTGAATCCCAGTTGCTAGGATTCGAAATTTGTTAAAGGATCACCCATTCTTTAATAGAAGTCTTATCTATGTAGATCTCATCTATGTACTATGTAGTTTTGTCTGCTAGACATAACAATGCACAATCCCTTCGAATCTGAATATCACCAAGAGCTGAGTGAGCATGTTTTGATACCTTGGAGGTGGACAAAAAATAAAAGCCCCTGGCGGATAGGAAAGGTGAAAACAAAGGTGAAAAACAACAGACGTTTCGATTCAAAAACGGTACCTGAGATGAACTATGTACAGCAATACGTAGCCATTAAAACCGTCAAAAACCCAAAATTTTCGCAGACCTTGGATCGGTAATTGTAATCATTAACCCATAGCATGTGTTATAGAACTTTCGATTGTTATGTCAGCAAATGTCAACAAGTTAAAGAAGATTCCTAACCTTATTCCAACTAAAATGGGAAGACCGGTCGTAAATTTAAATGAATAAAAAAACTGTTGGCTACATACTACTTACTGAACTGTAAATGAGGAAACATTCGGGAAACGATTCTAGAGAAGTGGAGAAAGGAATTTGCGCAGAATATCTATCCCACTCTGGACGATCTCCCACTACTCACTTCCATGCTTTTGTGAATAACCCTGTTCTGAGAATAAAGCGAAAGCTTCTTCTGGCGAATTTACTATGAACTTCTAAGCAGGGGGTCGAAGTGGACGAAAACATTGTATTGTCGATTACAGAAGCAGTATTTGTTCCAAGTAGTATATGTTGGTGCAGATAAATGGCCTTACTAGACACGTACTTCATAGTAGTTCCTATCATTTTGGAGGTGAACCAAAGCTACATAGGTACATATAATGTCAAGGCAGTACATAGCCCTCCGGAGCTCTGACTTAGTCTGATGCTACTAATTATGTTCAGGTAATAAGACTTCGTTCAATATTTAAATGTATGCTGCAACCTGACACAAGAAGCGCATTGTAGCCAAGCTAGTGTACCCTCTTCGCAGAACTCTCATGAATCACCCTCCTCCATTTTATTCCTGACAGTTTTGCAGGAATACTTTCGATCTCCGCATTGAGAAGTGAGGCGTCGGTAAACATTCAGCTACGTATTTTATTTTCGCGATTCCAGCACATCTTTGCAGACCCTAATACGGCAGTTATTCTTATTGGCCAAGCTATGTAATCATATTGTTTTCTCGGTTCGAATTCCCGCTACAAATAAATTTTGCTCGTCTTCACGTAAGAATATTCCTACATGACAGGTTGTTATTAAATTCCTCTCAAAATATTTTGAACGAAGGATGTTTTTGCTTTTAGCAAAGATCGTCGAAAAATGGAAACATTATCGAGAAAGGTAGATAAGCACTGACTCCAGTCATATGAAGTTCAAAGGTGGAATATACTGGAAATACAGCAGATTCGAATTTGATTCGTGAACTGGCAGAACATCAGTTTTCAACAAGTTAAACAAATACGTATTTATATTTAGTTTAGTTTTTTCTTTGTACATTCACATGTGTACAGGCACTAGCTTTCGAGAAGGTCGCTTTATTTTTCGTTTCTATAAAAAAAATATCTGATTCTGAATATTATGTCAGGTGTAGTTTCTCCTTGCATTCCAGAACCGAAGAAAGTCAGCTCATGGAGTTCTCATTTTGCGAAGAAAAACTTTTCGTGCTAAATTCATCCATGAAGGTGTTTAAAATTCACAGTTAGTTACTTAAGCAAAATTTTTTTCATCAGAAGGATCTGAAATCTTCCTTTATTTGGGAATTTGGAGGCTATATGAAAGAAGATTATCTAAAATTTATGGGAAGTTTTTGAGAGGATTGCCCCACAGCTACTGTGAAACACCCAGAAAAGCCTGGGACTAACAAGATTACTAGTGAAATGCAAGAGTGTTACCGAATATTTGAAGGGACTGCAATGGTGAGATTAGAGACATGACCTTTCCTAGGCAACTATTAGGTTGAGGTTGTTGCGAAATCGATGACGGATTTTGACAGTTAATTTTGAATTGTCATAACTCTGCTAAAACTGAAACTTTTTCCACAAGGAGTCATTTGAAACAGCATATCTTCACCATCTTTCGGCTGAATTTTGGTTCCATTGGATTCCGAGCTGAGCTTTTTTGGAGTGAGCAAAATTTGCAAAAACGTTTTGAGCTAAAGTATTCTGACGGCCTTAACTTCCTCTCAGGGATGAATTCAACCGCCTGAATGTGTGGCTATAGGTTTCCAGATCGTCTGGAGTGCGAAGTGTGGTCTTGTGCTGTCGAAAAACATCAGAGGATAATTCGAGGGAAA